>PVJN01025625.1:0-29839 GCA_004026805.1 Lasiurus borealis | reverse complement strand
CCATTCATTGGTTGACTCCCCCCCCCCTATTTTCTATGAGTTTTTCTTTGTGCTTTTTATTGGTGTGTGTTCTTTTTAAATAATTCTTTATTGTTGAAAGGATTACATGGCAGTCTAGCTGTAGATCCAGATAATACACGATGTGAAAAATATTGCTGACCCAGCACCCATGTCAGCAGAACACTTAGGAACTCGACTTTTTGAAGCAGAGGGAGAAGAGCAGATACCAGGGACCTTCCCTCAGCCTTCGCCTCTCTGCTGAGCTTCGAGGCTGTTCTGCCAGGCCCTGCGTACCCCCCAAGTCCACCGGAAATTAGCCTTCCAAGCCCAACACCTTCCCCATTTCTGTTAGAGGCTGAGTGGCTTCAGAGCAGTTTCATTCCTGCCCCTTCCTTGTCCGAGACACCTGCTCCGTGGTGAATGGACGGGCCTGGCAGTGACATATTTCTCCTTCACCCCCTGCCTCTGGTCCCATCTGAGGGCCTCGTTATCTCTAATCTCGGCCTTGCTAACCGCCTCCTAATTGATCTCTTGCAGCTCATTTCTTCTGCCTCCCCTTTATCTCACCCAGTGCGGCCAGATAAATCTCCTTCAAACTGGCCCTGCGGGGTCACGCCTCTGCTCAGAGGCCCTTAAAGGCTCCCCAGGGCCGAAGGGTAAATATTAAACCCTCAGCCTGCTCTCCGAGGCCTGGTGATCCTGTTTTTTTAAAAAAGAATTTATTTTTATGGATTTCAGAGAGCAAAGGAGAGAGAGAAAGAGAAATATCCATGATGAGAGAGAATCCTAGACCAGCTGCCTTCTGCACACCCCACACTGGGAACCAAGCCCCAACCCGGCCATGTTCCCTGACCAGGAATCAAACCTTGACCTCCTGGTTCATAGGTCAGTGCTCAACCATCAGGCCACCCAGGCCGGGCCCCCGAGGCATTCTGTATTCCTGCTGTGAGCTCACGCATGCTCTTTTACCTGGAGCACCGCCCGCCAGTGGGGAACTGTCACCCCTCGCTCCCCCGTGAGACCCTGCAGGAGATCAGACAGGGAGTGGGCACTGGCCCTCTGGAACTTTCTTAGTACTCCATCTCTTTATCACGTGGCATTGACTGCTGTCCATTGTTTTACTGCTTATTTACCCACCCATCCATCCATTCATCCATCCATCCAACAAAGTAGCAAATGCCTTAACAATAGAGGAAGGAAGGAAGGAAGGAAGGAAGGAAGGAAGGAAGGAAGGAAGGAAGGAAGAAAAGTAAGCTCAATGAATGGCTCTCAAATGAATATAACCTTCCTTTTTTTTTTTGCCATTTTACCTCTTCCTCATCCCCACGGAGAAGAGGTTATGGCTGTTATTATGCAGCTGTTTGGCTGCAAATCCAATTAGCAAAGGAAAGCCTGAGGTTGCATGCTCACACACACTCTGTTGGCGAAACCTTCAAGAGAAGTTTCTGTTTCCTCCTTGTTACCGTTCCTCGTGCTCGTCCTGGAGAAAGACGTGCTTTGTGATTGACAGGTCCTGTTCCATGGCAACCCTCTCATCAGCGTGTCCCGCTCCTGCCGTGGCGGGTGCCGCCTGTGGATGAAGGGGGAGGGGAGCCCGTTTGCCCTGCAGGAATTCACACAATGCACTTTGGCCAGGCATGACCTCAGAGCCCACACACACCTCACCATCACCCAACACCTGGGAAAGCATAACACCGGGTCACCTTCTCCCTCAGCCCTCCTGTGTGTGCCTTTGATCCTTCAGGCAGGCATCGGAGACACCTCTAATCTCACTAGGACAGGAAAGAAGCGAGAGCATTTGCAGTCTTGTTCAAAGAAGGAAAATCGCATAGTCCCAGCATTAAAGCATTAAAGAGGTGCTGCTGCTTCTTCTTCTTCTTCTTCTTTTTTTTTTTTTTTTTGCAGTTTTCACTGTCAGCTCCTGCAGACAATGACCTTTCCATAGACAGCAGCTCTGGATTAACTGGCATCCAATAGAGAAGCATTTTACAAATACTGCCACAATCTGCATTGTCACAAGCTATAATAATAAACGCGTACTATGCTAATTAGACTGGACATCTTTCCAGACAACCTTCTGGACAAAGCTGGGGGTGTGAGGGAAGGCCAGATCCCAGGTGCCAGAGGGAAGCTGGTGCCGGCAGCCGGGGGAAGAAAGGTCTACTCTTGCACGAATTTCGTGCACCGGGCCTCTAGTACCCAGTCAATAGGCTACATTTAAGCATGCTTTCCAGGAAGTGGTCACATTTTTCCTTACACTGCCATGATTTCCTAAAGATTTTTATTTGCTTCCATTTATTTATTGTTTACCTTTGAAACAATAAAACTTGCCACCTGAAGGCCACCTAATCTATTCAGCCACAGATAGTGACGTTTTTATTTCGCTCAGGTTGAGAGTAGGTGCTAAGCTTTTTATAGAAGGCCAGACATACACATCAACTTTATGCCATGTAACAGGGACGCATTTTCATTCAACTCCAAATGTGTAAAGTTGGGAGAGTGTTAGACTGAAGTCTGTATTTTTTTTAAAATATATTTTATTGATTTTTTACAGAGAGGAAGGGGGAAGGATAGAGAGTTAGAAACATCAATGAGAGAGAGAGACATCGATCAGCTGCCTCCTGTACGCCCCCCACTGGGGAGGTGCCTGCAACCAAAGTACGTGCCCTTGACAGGAATCGAACCTGAGACCTTTCAGTCCGCAGGCCAACGCTCTATCCACTGAGCTAAACCGTTTTTGGCTGAAGTTTGTATTTTTATATGTGATCTTTCAGAAGGCTCTTGGGTTCTCACTGCAAGGAAGGACTTGTTGAAGGCAGCTGTCGGGAGCTGAGAGATTGCCAGGCCTGGTACTGGGGAAAAGTTTGCTAAACTCCCTTATGGATTCTGGGTTAGTTTTATTTACCTGTCTCTCTAACAGAATCTTGTCAAGCCCTAATTTGTAGAGGTGACTAAACTCTGAAGTAACTCTTGGTCTGAGTGACTGTGTGTCTTCAGGAAATCTGAAGTCATTTTCTCTCCAAAGAGGAGCACTCCACTCAAAATATCCTCCTCTCTGCCAGCCCGTGTGGCTCAATGATTGAGCTTTGACCTATGAATCAGGTTACGGTTCAATTCCCGGTCAGGGCACATGTGGGGCGTGCAGGAGGCAGCTGATCCATGATTCTCTCCCATCATTGATGCTTCTCTCTCTCCCTTTCCCTTCCTCTCTGAAATGAGTAAAAAAATATTTTTTAAAAATATATATTCTAATTTCTGTTTTCCTCTCTGAGCAATGTGGCCCTCACATTTTTTGGACTTCAAGTGACTGGAAGAGCTAACATACACTGAGTGGCCAGATTATTATGATCTCTGAACGCATAATAATCTGGCCACTCAGTATGTGTGTGTGTGTGTGTGTGTGTGTGTGTGTGTGTGTGTGTATTAGAGGCCCAGTGCATGAATTCATGCATGGGTGGGGTCCTCCCAGCCTGGCCAGTGAAAGGGGACATGGGCAGTTGGCTGGTCTGCCTGCTGGTTGAACTCCTGGTCAAGGGGACAATTTGCATATTAGCCTTTTATTATATAGGATCTACACTGAATGGCCAGATTAGTAAGCGTTCAAAGATTATAATAATCTGGCCACTCCGTGTATATTATTGAGCACCTGTTCCAATATAGGAGCAACTCAGGAAGGAAGAAGTGGAGGTCAGGCCTCAGCGATGTGGGCAGAGAGCACAGGTATTCTGAACACTCCTCATGGTTGGCTCTTGTAGTCTCTCTTCCCTTCCCCCCACCCCGCCATGGACCTGAGTGGCAACTCAAATGACCCAGAAGACATCTCTGGACAAACCTGCCGGGTGCCTGAGGAGGCAGCAAAGCTTGAGATGAATGGATTCCGGAGCTTTCGGAGCGGAGGACAGACAGCGCCGAGTATTTATGGGATCATTAAACCGCCGGGTTCTCTGAACCCATGAATCGGAGAGGCGTCATCCAGTCAGCCACCTCCAACTCCACCGGCATTCATCAAAGTCATGGGCCCTCCCAAAGGGGACCTGGGGCCACGCCAGAGTCCATTCTGAGCCACGCCATCACTCACTCCTCTGGGTGAGCGGACAATTGCTTTAAAAATAGACAGCTTCTATTCACTCACCGCCAAAGCACCTCTCACACGTCTTAAGATCCCAGAGGCCAGGGGCTCCCAATGGGGGTTTACAGAAGTGGCTTTTGCTGTAACCGGTTTGGCTCCGTGGATAGAGCGTCAGCCTGCGGAATGAAGGGTCCCAGGTTCGATTCAGGTCAAGGGCACAGGCCTTGGTTGCAGGCACATCCCCAGTAGGTGGTATGCAGGAGGCAGCTGATTGATGTTTCTCTCTCATCGGTGTTTCTAACTCTCTATCCCTTTCCCTTCCTCTCTGTAAAAATCAATAAAAAAAAAAAATATATATATATATATAGTAGTACCTCGAGATATGAGTTTAATTCGTTCCGTAACCTTGAGGCGTGGGAAACTATGAGACGCTCGAGTCGCGGTAAACTGGTGAGTCGTGTGCAGCCGGTCGATCCGCGCAATGACTCCTATCTCAAATGTTGCTCATATTTCAAAGCAAAAATAGCTTGCTCAATGGCTCGTATCTCAAAAATCTCGTATCTCGAGGTACCACTGTATTTGTTTGTGTTTTACACCCTTTTAAAAATATCAAAATCCGCCGAAACCGGTTTGGCTCAGTCGATGGATGGAGCGTCAGCCTGTGGACTCAAAGGTCCCAGGTTTGGCTCCGATCAAGGGCATGTACCTTGGTTGCGGACACATCCCCTACTGGGGATGTGCAGGAGGCAGCTGATCGATGTTTCTCTCTCATCAGTGTTTCTAACTCTCTATCTCTCTCCCTTTCTCTCTGTAAAAAAATCAATAAAATATATTTTAAAAAATATATCAAAATCTCCTGCAGACCAGCTGCCCCTGATCCAGAATAAAGCTGGATCCGGCCACCCCGCTCTTCCTCTGGCCTCTTCGGCAGGAGTAATTGTCAGGCAGACACCATCTGCCCAGTAGAATCCACTTAGTTTTCCGTTTACAGTGGATCATCGAGTCCCGTTGGAGACTTTTGCTTTTACGCTCCCTGCAAGCGAGTCGTTAGCTGCCGCCGCTCGGTGAATGAGGGGAGAATTCATGAGACTCGGGGTCAGAGACAAAGGACGGTGTATTGATCCCTGCGACCGCAGGAGCCAGAGCTGATTCCTGGAGCGCCCGTTTCCCCGGGGTGACATCGGTGGTGGGTTGGATTGTCGCAGAGGACCGTGCGTTTATGGGACTGGATGCTTTTATAGGGGGCCATAAACAGGCTCACAGTTTCGCTCTCTCTCCGGCCAGGCTCTCTGCAGATCTGCTTTATGTTCAAAAGGGAGATACTATTTCTGTCTTCCAGGACAGTTTTAAATGTGCCTGAAACCAGAGGCCAGGGGAAAAAAAGTGGGAGGGGGTAAGTTATGCCTTATTAGTAAGACACGGAGGAACACAGGCAATCCATAGAGAATTGACTGGGACCGGGCAGGTAGCGCTCTTCATACTAATGTGGCCATCGACCAGTTTGGGAGAAATGAAACATCAGCTGCGTCGTAGTTGGTGTGGGAAGGGGTGATCTGTTCGGATGTCCCTATTTCTCTACTTGACAGCTAAGACCCAATCTTAAGGTGGTCTAGTTCTACAATAACTCAAACCTTTGCTATAGGGGTTTGGGCTCCAAGAGCAAAGGGAGGGAATTTTTTTTAAAAAAAAAAGAAAGAATGACTCATTTGGAGGATATCCAGGATAGATAGAAGTACAGTGGTACCTCGAGATACGAGTTTAATTCGTTCCGTAACCTTGAAGCGTGGGAAACTATGAGACGCTCGAGTCGCGGTAAACTGGAGGGTCGTGTGCAGCTGGCCGATCCACACGATGACTCCTATCTCAAATGTTGCTCGTATTTCAAAGCAAAAATCGCTCGCTCGACGGCTTGTATCTCAAAGATCTCGTATGTTAGGGCACTCGTACCTCGAGGTACCACTGTACTCTCTGAATAAGAGGAAGTCAATGATCACTTCCTTCAATAGGCAGCCCATTTTCCCTCCCATGGAAGTTATATATCCCACGTGATGTGTACTTTGATAGAATTCAAACAAGCGATCAGTGGGAAAGCCTTGAACGTGGTCCATGATTCATGGGGGGGAGACGGGGGGTGGGTGGGAGGAGGAGAGCAGCAGGCATGAGTGCGCATGAACCAGGGGGAGCCACTGGGAGGTGATGGGTGCCTGGTGCGAGAACAGAGGGCAGTATGGGTAATGGAGCAAGGGCGTTAGTGAGTCAGGGTGGCCCAGAAGGCTTCACTGGAGAAGGCCATGGCCATGCCGCTCCCGTTCAGAGTCTGCCTTCCTTTCGTTCAACGCTGTTTCAAAAACGCCTTTGAAAGATGTTGTACAAGACAGGTCTATATAGGCTTCATCCCTGAAAATGAATGTCACTTGATGCTTTGATAGTCAAACCTGGATTTCTCATGGCTGCATTTCTACTTCAGTCATGTCCACTCTTCATTTTTTTTTTCTTCATCTTCTTCATTATTGAGTCAGTACCTCAAAGACCCCAAACCTCAAAACCCGCATGCATGAATGCAGTCTCTACACCAACAGCAGGTCCACTTTCTACTTAAACTTCAAGGGAGAAAATTCATATTTGTAATAGCAGAATGACGCATGAATCATAATGATATTAATTTCTTCAACTTGAATGCAACGTTTGCATTCTGAAACCTACAGTCAATAATCACCATAAAAGAAGATGTAAATAGAAATATCTTTATTTGAAAATGTGGTTTATTTCCCACCCACCCCCCTCACACCAGGGAGGAGTTTGTGAAATTGGAACAATCCCAGTACTTTGTGGTATTTACAGTGGAGATTCTAGAAACAGGTGACCCAGCTTTGCATCCTGGTCTCAGAGGGTAGAGTTTGGAGAGTGGGTTCATGAACTTATTGAAAAGATGCTTTAAGATGATGACTGTAGAGTGTTTGAGACACTGATGCATGTGTATTATGACTAACATTTTAAAAACATTGAATTACAAGCATCAAGAGCCTCAATATAATGTTCAACCGAAAAGCAGGAAATAGATCAGCTGTCCCCTCAATTTCAATCTGTGGAGACTCTAAATCACATGTTTCTAAGGGAAGTGGTTCTACCTCCTGACGACAGCTGTCACCTGTTAGGCTGATTTGAATCTGGGTTCTAGACCTTGCAAGGCTCTTTCCACTGCTGGTCTACCCTACCCTTGGGGTGCAGCCACCCAGGTTCCCAGAGGAGACCAGGGAGTATTTATGGGGACCATCCTCCATGGCATACCTCCAACTCTATTTTTTTCCCATGAAGCACTGCTTTCAATTGTGTTTTCCAGCTTGGCTTTGTAGCCTCTTGCCTTGAATACCTTCACTGTCTTTGTCTGTCTGGCTGACACTTAAATAAATGAACACCATCAGCAGCCCTGGATGCTGTCCCATCCTTTATTGATTGGAGACCTTCAGTTTTGTCTGAGAAACAGAACGGACTCTGATTCAGCCAGAAGGCAACCGGGCCTCTCTTCTTGGCGGAGTTCTAGTTTCAGTGCTGGCCAGTAAAACGATCCGCGATGATGAAAATGTGCTGTCCAATCAGGTAGCCACAGGCCACGGGTAGCCACTGAGCACTTACGTAACACGTGGTCAGAGCCGCTGAGGAAGCGAGTTTCCAACTGTACTCAGTTCTAATGAATTGAAATGCAGCCGACACCACAGCTCGTCACTGTGACTGGAGGTTCAGCCGTTGACAACCTCCATGCAATTGGAGAGCGTGTCCTAGAAAATGACTGGGGGTAACTGGATTGATGCCAGCTTGTGAAGGCCACCTCTGCTTGACAACTCTCCTGGCCTCAGAAGGGACTTTAATGAGGCAGCCACACCCTGAACGAAGCCAAGAACCCCCATGGCTGGTGACAGGAAGAGAAGGGAGGGACAGAAATGTTGGAGGAGGTGCCTTTCCCCGTCTTCAGGGTCTTCCTTCTCTTCTCCCTCCTCCGCTGCTGACGCTTACGAAGGCTCCTCAGAAATCAGTGTCCGGTGGGCTCACCTCCTTGCCATGGTGGTTGTCTTAGTAGAATTATTTTGTCACTAAGACTTTCATGGAACTCCAATATATTGGACAGATTCAACCAGGGACAGACTCATAGTCATACTGGCTGACCTTCCCTTTGAAGACAAAGACTCAGTTGATCCAGTGAACAGTATTGTTCCAGAGAGCGCTCGGTGTCTCTGGCGAATAAACAGATGACCATGATGAAGATTCCTTTAGATGGAGGTGTTTATTGAGAACCGGGAAGGCCTCCTGGAGGCTGTGAAATTCGAGCTGAGACCGGAATGATGAAGGACTCGGGGGGAGAAAGTGATGGACCAGTAGGAGAGAAAGGGACAGTGTTCGGGAGCCAGAGGGAGTTGGGTGTGGCTGCGAGCAAAATAGAAAGACAGAGAGGCTAGAAGTTTGAGTGGTAAGGAGGCAGACACAGAGGAAGAATAAAACGGGTACAGAGTGTGTGAGGTTTCACGGCCCGGGGCAGGAATGTTGTTATTGTAAGTGCCGCGAACCCATTGGAGAGTTCTAGCTAACATTTAGCCCAAGCTGGAACATCGCTCGCACTCAATAAATATTTGCCGAATAAGTCAACAAGCCGTGGATTACTTAACCATTTCGGAGGCTGCGCATGGCTTAACCGCTTTACGAAATAAAAATAGACAGTTCTCTATTTTTAGATCCTAAGTTTACGTCCTTTAGCTTTCTTCCGTTTTATTGTCATTGGAGTGTCTAGCCCCGAAGTTTCTTGGGTCAATAGGAAAATCCTAAAAAGGTCTTCTTCCCCAAATGCCAGAATGCATTCTGCATTTGATTAGAAACGAAATAAAACGCAGGATTTTGAGATGAGACCAGAGTCAGTTCGAACTTGTTTGAGTGAGTCCTCCTTTGAACATTGTCAGATGTCAGGGTTCGCAGTACTTTTGCCAGTTGCACGTTTTGAAGACGTATTCCACGCTGTATTGAGTGAGTTATTGATGGAGCCATCTTCATGAGCCAATGAGCAAAAATTAAACTCGAGCGTCTTACTTCAGCCAGAAATACTTCCCTTTGCTAAAGTGTAATAGAGAAGTGATGGGTTCAAACGCATCTTGCAGGCTGTTACTGCCATAATGCTCAGACTAGGAAGTACATATTCTTTTTTTAATCCTCACACAAGGATATTCTTTCCATTGATTTCCAGAGAGAGTGGGAGGGAGGGGAGAGAGACAGAGAGAAAGAGAGAGAGAAACATCAATGTGAGAGAGACACATCTATTGGTTGCCTCCCACATGTGCCCTACTGGGGCTGGGGAACCTGCAACCCAGGTACATGCCCCTAACCAGGGTTTGAACCCTCCACCCTTCAGTCCGAGGGCCAACACTAACCATGGAGACAAACTGGCCCGGGTGACGGTACATATTCTTTTCCCCAAAGTGGGTCCATATGAGCCCCTTTCCTTCCTCGGGGCAGAACTGTCGGGATGAGAAAGGATGTCTGTATGGTGGAGGCTTTTCCTCTCCTGCTGGAATGTGAAGACCCCGCAAGTCGGGAGTTTTCCAGGACAGATTATGGTTCATGTCACGCCCCCTCTTCTTGCTCAGAGGCCTGGGTGGGTTGGGATGATGATCCTCCACCCACATTCTCAGCAGATGGCTTTATCTCCTACTTCACCCCGTGGCACTGCTCCGTCTGCCCCTCTCTCCTTCCTCCTCACTCTTTCCCCTCTCGGGTTTTCCTCTGGACTTTTCATCCCTTAGTGTTTGGGTTTTATCCATGGTCTTTGGGCTTCTTACTCTACATACACACTCCTATGAGAGCACAGTTACATCTGTAGCTTCAGTGCATCCACAGTCAGAATTGTACACCTGAATCCCGTGTCATTTTATTAAGAAATTCAATAATTTTTTTTAAAAAAATCCAGCCCCAGTCGGTTTGGCTCAGTGGATAGAGTGTCAGCCTACAGGCTGAAAGGTCCCAGGTTTGATTCTGGTCAAGGGCACTGGCCCGAATTGTGGGCTTGATCCCCAGTGTGGGGCGTGCAGGAGGCAGCCAATCAATGACTCTCTCATCATGGATATTTCCATCTTGCTCTCTCCCCCTTCCTCTATGAAATCAATAAAATATATTTAAATGGGCACTGAGTTTCACTGTAAATTCAAAGTGGCTAAAGAAATAACAAGAAGTGTTCAATTTCAAGGTCAAAAAAAAAAAAATTCAACCAAAGGCAGATGACGCCAGAGCCCATAGATCCAGTCAGAACTCCCAAATTAGCATGGCCAGAGCGGAAATGATCCTCTTCCTCCACCCCCCTCCACCCCTCTGATACCTCACCTTCACTGTCCTTCAGCTCAGTCAATAACCTCATTAACCGCCACGCTGTCTGATGGCAGTCCATGACTGCCTCCCTCTAATTAATCACCCACCGCCGTGAACTTGAGCCCCCGCCTTGGGCAATCCGGCCTTTGCCAGTGTCTTCAGGTTTCTCTGAAGACTTTCCCTTTGAGCTGCAGACGCTCCTGCTCTGCTGGACCTGCTCCAGCTCCTCCAGGCTTCAATTCAGCTCCCTGGCCTCCAGGCCTTTGCACACCCCCTTCCTTCTGCCAGCCACACTCTCCCCTTTGCCCATCCTTTCACCTGAATAAGACGCATTTATGTTTTAATCTCTTCATGTTAAAATGGCTTGGTCCTGGAGTCTCTTCTGGAGGGTTTAGACCAGTGGTTCTCAACCTTCCTAATGCGGCGACCCTTTAGGACACCTCCTCATGTGGTGGTGACCCCCAATCATAAAATGATTTCCGTTGCTACTTCATAACTGTAATCTTGCTACTGTCATGAACTATAATGTAAATATCTGATATGCAGGATGTATTTTCATTGTTACAAATTGAACATAATTAAAGCAAAATGCTTAATCACAAAAATAATATGTAATTATAGATTGTGAAATATTTCTAATTACAAATAAATGAAATTTTGTCTTGAATCATGGTATAGCATGGGTAACAATCTTCATATAACAACAGTAAACTACATTGCTACATTTTGCTACACTGAGGAGCCGTGTGTTGGTTCCTAAGACCATGGAAAATACGTATGTATTTTCTGATGGTCTTAGGCGACCCCCAAAGGGGTCGCGACCCACAGGTTGAGAACCGCTGGTTTAGACTAACCCAGGACCCTCCCTCTTCCTCTCTCTCCTCCCCCAGCAATGATTTAATATTTACAATTACTTAACAACCCAGCCTCTCCTCTAGGCTTTCAGTCAGTATCGATTCCCCAATTCACGGCAGATGGAAGAGACCCAGGCTCGGTGGGGAATGATAATGAAGAGAGGGTGCGCCTTCCCCTGTGCAGTGGCCGGGCCTGTGCGTCCTTTGGGGCAGATAATAGGACAAGGTTTGACGCGTGCTCTGGAAGACCCAGCATAACAGACCTGAACTTAAACTGTCCAAACTCTTTTAAAAAAATTTAATTCAGCCGAAACCGGTTTGTCTCATTGGATGGAGTGTCGGCCTGTGGACTGAAGGGTCCCAGGTTCGATTCTGGTCAAGGGCATGTGCCTTGGGTTCGGGGCACATCCCCAGTAGGGGGCATGCAGGAGGCAACTGATCAATGTCTCTCTCTCATCCATGTTTCTAACTCTCTACCCCTCTCCCTTCCTCTCTATAGAAAATCAGTAAAAAATATATATATATATTAAAAAAATTAATTCAGATCGGCGCTTTGGCACAGGGGTGTGTGTGTGGGTGTGTAGTGGGGTCACAGACACAGCTCCCGAGTCCTCGCTGGTCCCTCCGCCTCTCTCTAGACAAGAAAGAAGAAACAACAAAAAGTGATCCCTACAATTCTTTATTGTGGGGACTTCCACTTCTCTAGGCTTTTTTTCGTCGCATGACAGCACTGTCATTGCAGTTTTAAAAGTATAGCTGTTGTCAATCTCAAGAGGAATGAAACATACCATCAGTAGGCCGTGTGCTAGGAAGAAATCAGCTCAGCTCCCAAAGAATGGAGTCTGTGGCTAGTTAAAATAGAAATGAACTTTTTAAAAAATATATATGTTTTTATTGATGACAGAGAGAGGAAGGGAGAGGGACAGAGAGATAGAAGCATCAATGAGAGAGAATCATTGATCGGCTGTCTCCAGCTTGCCCCTCTACTGGGGTTCAAGCCCCAAATCCAGGTGTGTGCTCAGACCCACAATCCATCCGTGACCTCCTCCTTCACAGGTCAACATTCAACCACTGAGCCACACCAGCGGGGCAGAAATAGACTGTTAAGATATTTTAAAAGTATGTGACTATTCTATAACCATAGAATTGGATTTTCTCAGTAGAGCACCAAATAATAAAAACTAATTATTACTGAGCTATTGTAATGCCAGGTATTGTGCTAAGCAGTGTCCAGGCATATGGATACTCTGATCAGGTTTACTCTACAAGGAGGGAAACTGAGGCAATGGGAATTGTTAAGGAACTTGTCTGGGATAAGAGACAAGTTCCTCCTACTCCCCCTCTTCCTCTTCCCCCTCCTCCCCCTCTTCCTCTTCCTCCTCCTACTCCTTCCCTTTCTCCTCCTCCCCCTCCTTCTTCTCCCCCTCCTCCTCCTCTCCCTCCAGCCATTTAAATACATGGATGATGGGGATTTGAACACAGGCTGTGCCTCCAGAGCTTCTGTCCTTTACCCTCAAACCGGTTTGGCTCAGTGGATAGACCGTCAGTCTGCGGACTGAAGGGTTCCCAGGTTCGATTCCGGTCAAGAGCATGTACCTTGGTTTTGGGCACATCCCCAGTAGGGGGCGTGCAAGAGGCAGCTGATCAATGTCTCTCTCTCATTGATGTTTCTAACTCTCTATCCCTCTCCCTTCCTCTCTCTAAAAAATCAATAAAATATATTAAAAAAAAAGACTGCTAATCACTCCCCATGAAAATGAGCTTTTAGGAAGCACCTGAACAGCCATGAGCTGGCGGTAGGAGGTCATATCTTGTCGGCACTATCTTCCCATGTTGAGGGGGAGGAGGAGGAAGGTCATTTCTCAATTTCAGGCCGAGTTTGCTCCTGGCTTCCTCAGCACGCGACGTGGGAAGTGAAGGCGAGGGAAAACCAGCAGAAAAAAGAAAAGCAGGACTTAGAGCCTGCTCCATCAGCCGGGGCTGCCATTAATTTCAATAAATATCCAATTAAATTTGTTGACAGGCAGCTCATGAATCTCGGAGAGAAATGGATCACTTCAAAGGATCTGGGACCTTCAGGAGCCTCGCTGAATAATGTCATCTTTCAATGTGCTTATGCTCAACATTCATTTTAATTGGATGGAGATTCCCTGGGCAATTTGGAAAATCGATGGGACTTGGCTTCCTAGGTTGTCAGTGCTTTGAAGAGGTTGAAAAGTGTAAAAGCGGAGTTGATTAAAACCCGCATTTAGTGTACATGTACCGGCAGAAAATGGCTCATTCCTCACCAGTTCGAGCAACTGAAGACTCGCAGCTTGATCAGGGGTTGCTCTGGGTAAAGGTGGGCGTTTTGGGGGGTGGTTGGATTCACTCACGTCTCCCCATTTCTGTCCAACTTTGATATCGAAGCTGGTGCGTAGGTTCAAACACACCTTCAGCCATTTTACTACCCTATTTCCCCGAAAGTAAGACATCCCCCGAAAATAAGACCTACTTCCAGTTTTGCCTCTTGCTGTCATATAAGGCATCCCCCCGAAATAAGACCTCCCTGATAATAAGGCCTCCCCCGAACATAAGGCCTCCCAGGACTAGAAGGCCCCCGAAGCTACCGTCAGGCGTCTGACTCCTGATTTAAAGAGACCTCACAGTGCCCAAAAAGCTCCGGCTGCGCGGCGGCCAATCAGTGAGCTGGTTTGTGATGACAACGACTACCGGACCGTGTACAGGTCATACATTTCCTTTTTTTGTTGTTGTTCAACAATAAATGTGTACCGTCTTCTTCTTCATGGAGAAATAAGACCTCCCCTGTAAACAAGACCTAGTGCCTCTTTGGGAGCAAAAGTTAATATAAGACACTGTCTTATTTTCGGGGAAACTGGAAACACCTACCTTGGTGCTGAGTGCTGAGTGCAGCAGAGGCCAGGAAACCAGCAGCCCTGCACTGTCAGGTTAAAGGTCATTGTTTTAAGCTCCTGTGGCTCCATAAATGGAGACTGTTTCAGAAGCAGCTGAGAAACAGTCAAATTCTTCATTATAATCTCTCACTGCCTCACAACTCTATTTCTCCCTTGCCCCCCCGAAGTCCAAGAAGACTTTCAAGGGCTGTGCAATCACATTTAAAATATACACCCAGTGGCCAGATGATAATGATCTCTGAACACATGATAATCTGGCCACTCAGTGTCTATCCTATATCATAAAAGGCTAATATGCAAAAGTCCCCTTGACCAGGAATTCAACCAGCAGACAGGCAGGCCAACTGCCCATGTCCCCTCCCCCTGGCCAGGCTGGCCAGACCCCACCCATGCATGAATTCATGCACCAAGCCTCTAATGTGTGTGTGTGTGTGTGTGTGTGTGTGCATATATATACATACACACACTACACACTGAGTGGCCAGGTTATATGCATTCAGAGATCATCATAATCTGGCCACTAAGTGTAATTCTTTCAGGCTTTTGAATAAGAGTAGCCTTTAATGTATGTGGGGCTTTGCAATGCTGTAAGCTCTGAATCAGGAAACCGTTGGTGCCCAGGACTCTCTGTGGCATTCGGGGGGGCAAGCTGAGCGGCCTCGTTATTTCAGCCTTCCAATTTCTAGGAACATTTCTTCCCTTGAGCTTGTGAGATATGGGACTTAGCAGAGAAGGGACGAAACAGCACGGATAAGCCGTTTAAACCCCGTTTACTGATGCTTTGCGATCAGAAATCTCGTTGACATCCAATGAAGGATGATTCAGTTGCATCTTAATCGTGATCTCTCCTAATTTAATTGGATTTCTGCACGAGGGTCAGCAGCTGGCGTGCAGAGGCACTTTCCCCAGGATGGGTTTTTAAATGAATTTTCTTCCCGCTTCACCGGAGGGGGAGATGGGACCCCACGCGAATGAACCGTGAAGTGCACCTGTGTCAGGTTGTGCGTAAGGACATGATCACGGGTGGGTTTCTAGTGGCATCCAGGTGTGGTTAATCATCAGGGGAGAATGGAAATGTGCAGATGGAGAAGGAGGACTGTTAAAAGCTACAGACATTCGCCTTTAGTCACGTTGATCTTTTCTCCTACGTCAGGGCTAGACTGAGTGAGCTGGAGAAGCAGCAGCCTAAAGCCGAGGTCCTTAGGATTAGAAAATGCTAGAACGGGAAGCCAGCAAAGCTCATCCAAGCCACCACACAGAAATAAAAATCCTCAGAAAGCCGGGCATCTACCGAGGCTGTGAAGGTCAAGCACCCGGAGCTGGGTGATCCATGAAGCAGGTGCTTCCAATTAGACAGAAGCCAGGCGGCCCAATTGAAAGCCTCGCACCCAGAAATCGCTCACGACGGTCACGTGGGGCGTGACTCACTCGCCTGCAAAAGCAGAAGCAATTGATGCCCTTGCTCTGCCGGCTTGGGCACATCCTTGGGGTCAGCTGGGCAGGGGAGAGCCACTCCAGTGCTGTCTTATTGGGGGTGCGGGTGGGGGGTCTCTCCAGAGTGTTGTCTCTCCTGGCTCTTGGTCCAAGCTGGCATCACGGTTTCTTTCCGTTTTTTTTTATTTTTATTTTTCAATCACAGTGGACATTCAATATCATTTTAGATTAGTTTCAGGCATACAGCATATGGGGCTGGACAGTTCTATAACCTACAAAGAGACTGACCCCCCCCCCCTGGTAATTCCAGTGCCCACCTGGCCCCATACGTATTACTGCAGCATTATTGATGGTGTTCCCTGTACTTTCCATCCCCATGACTATTCCGTAACTGCTCATTTGACATTTGTAGTTCTTAATCCCTTCATCTCTTTCTTAAAAAAAAAAAAAAAAAAAAAAAAAGCCAAAACCGGTTTGGCTCAGTAGATAGAGCATCGGCCTGCAGACTGAAAGGTCCCAGGTTCGATTCCAATCAAGGGCACGTACCTTGATTGCAGGCACATCCCCAGTAGGGGGCGTGCAGGAGGCAGCTGATGGATGTCTCTCTCTCATCGATGTTTCTAACTTTCTATCTCTCTCCTCTCTGTAAAAAATTCAATAAAATACATTAAAAAATAATGGCCTGCACGCAGCTTTAAAAAAAATACATACATATACATATACATATATATATGTGTGTGTGTGTGTGTGTGTGTGTGTGTGTGTGTGTGTATATACACACACATACATACACACACACACACACACACACACATCTATATTATTGATTTCAGAGAGGAGGGGAGGGAGAGAAAGAGAAACATCAGTGATGAGAGAGAATCATTGATCAGCTGCCTCCTGCACGCCCCCTACAGGCGATCGAGCCCAGGACCTCCTGGTTCATTGGTGGGAGGCTCAACCACTGAGCCACACCTGTTCAACCGGTAATGTTTTTAAATGTGGGAGCACTCTCCCTGTGCATTTTCGTATTCTTCTCACTGTCCTCCTGCCCCCACCCCCCACTTTCCAGTGAGGAAAGTAGGAGCAGTCGCCCCTCCATGTCACAGATGCAGACCTGCCCATGCCCAGCAAGAAGGTCTCTGAGGACACGCGAGGTCCCGATTCGCACCAGGAAGAGAGGCCCTGGCTGCTGACTCGGCCACGTGCCCTTTGCTGCTCTCCCTCCCCCGCCGGCCCCCTCCCTCTCTTACTCCTATTTCAGCCGCTCCACACAGCCCTGGCGAGAAGGAGGCAGAATGTGGGGTACTTGGGCAGTGGAGGAGACCTCTTCCAAAGGCCTTTGCAAAAATAGGTCCGGTTCACTCGTGACCTGGCCTGGCCCCGCCTGGCCCGGCCCCACGGGGAGGTCACTTGAGGGAGACTGGGCACATGACGGAGTCACTGTGGATCCAAAGGCTGCCCAGATGTTCCGGGCGCCTCCGCTCCCCGCACAGATGGCGAGGAGTCACTGGGGCGTCCAGGAATGTGGGCCCAGGGCCCTGCGCTCCCAGCCCAGGGGACAGCTCCCGACTGGGGAAACTGGTGGTGACCTCACACAGGCGGATCGTCTCAGCGCAGTGCCTGCTGGGTGATCAACCTCATTCCTGGGTCCTCAGTGAGGTGCTCACCTCAAGCAACATGGGACATAGGACTGTGGTTCAGTGGTTCTGGTTACAGACCCCGTCCCCCCATCAGCTCCTGGAGAAGCAGCCTGCTCCTCTCTTTTGTCGTGAAAACGGGACGCAGGCAGCCAGGTCTGGGGTTTCATTCAGATCCTTCAAGATGATGGGCGAGAATCCCTTCGCTTTGCAGAAGGCCCGCTAACGATGGGAAAGCCACAGCGAACAGAGGCTGCTAGGAGAGGGGAGGATCTTAGGCAAAACCTGCCCCGGAAAACCGAGAGAAGCAGATCTCATCCTGCAAAACACATGCCGTCTCCTCACCTTTTCACATAAAAAAAAAAAAAGCTTTATTGTTGCCAGCCGGTGTGGCTCAGTGGTTGAGAGAAGGTGGGAGGGAGGAGAGGAGGAAGGAAAGGAGCAGAAATGGGAAAGAGAGAATATGTACCAACTATCAAAAGTCCAATCCATGGGCTCTGAATGAAGGGGTGGTTAGAGATAAAATGGGATTAGTGTAGAAAGGCTCGAGAAAATGGCTGGATTTTGAGCAGAACTAACAAAATAATACAGTGGTACCTCGAGACACGAGTGCCCTAACATACGAGATTTTTGAGATACGAGCCGTCCCGCGAGCGATTTTTGCTTTGAAATACGAGCAACATTTGAGATAGGAGTAATCATGAGGCTGCACACGACCCACCAGTTTACCCTGACTTGATCGTCTCATAGTTTCCCACGCCTCAAGGTTATGGAACGAATTAAACTCGTATCTCAAGGTACCACTGTGCTTGGAAGTGGCTGGATTTTGAGCAGAACTAAAAGTAATAATATGCTGACTGTCTCCTGTAAGACACTCCCTGCAGAAAATTTGGAGAAGATAAAAGAGCATCAAAAAGAAAATCTCTACCCTCCGTAACACAACCTCGCCAAGAACACCGCAGCTGGCCTGGCTGTGACTTCCTTCCAGGGTCAATGATGCTCCTCTCTTGTGGATGTTGTTTGGAGGCCACATTTTGAAGGGTGACAGTGACGCGCCATCACGCAGAGGAGGGGGGGGGGGCGGGATGGGGAGAAGGAGCAATGGGGAGGCATTGCTGGCGCTGGGGAGTTTTGCTGGGCTATTTGGGGATCATCTGGCAGTTGTTGGAGGTTTTCTAACGGGCAGGGAGATAGCAGAGAGCTGACCCAGCTCCGAGAGATGCTTCACAGGCAGCTGCCCTTCCCCTGCCAGCCCTCCATCCCAGGATGCTGTCCAGGGTGCCCTGGCATTGGGGCATTTGTCCATCTTGTCGGTGGCAGTGATACTGTCACTAAAGAAGGTCATTTAAGGTTCTAGGAACAAAGACTATGACTTTGTGTGTTGGGGGAGGTATGATAAACCACATTTTGTTTATAATCATCTCCTTCTCTCCTGTGGTACCCACTCTCATCTAGATCCCGAGTTCTTAGTCATCTCTCCATTAGAACTAACCGCCCGTAGCATGCTCTGTTTCTGAAATTCGGCCTGCGATGCCAGCACCCACTCTCCCCTCCTCTCTCCTCTCTCCTCTCTCCCTCTTCTCCTGTTTTGCTGTGTTGCTTGTGATGTTCAGGCAGCTGCTCGGAGAGCTAAATAAATATGCAATCAGCGCGCCGCCTCGCCGTTCCTCCTTATCAGGGACGGGAGAAAGCGCCAGCACGGGTTCCGGGCGGCTTTCAGGAGCTTGGTGAGGCGCAGAGATCCGCTGCCTCACGGACGGATCTTAATTGGGATCGCGGGGGAACTGGGGCGCACGCGGGGCCCAGTCACGCGTGTTTTTCGGAGCTCTGTTTGTGGAGGTTGGACCCTCATCTCCCTCTGCTTCCCCAGATGATGGAGGGTTCGTATTTCTAGATTTTGCTGAAAGTGGAATGCTACATGACAGTCTTTTTCCTGTGTTTTTTTTCTACCCCCTGTTAAGCTGTTTCATAATAGTTTTAGATTTTATTATTTTTAAATACATTCTTTTATTCATTTTGGAAAAGAAAGGAGAGAAAGAGGAAGAGAGAAACATCAGTGATGAGGGAGAATCATTGATGGGCTGCCTTCTGCACGCCTCCAATTGGGGATCAAGCCCACAAGCTGGGCATGTGCCTTTGACCAGAATCACACCCAGGACCCTTCAGTCCACAGACCGACGCTCTATCCACTGAGCCAAACCAGCTAGGGCAGATTTTATTATGTTTTGAGAACAAACTAACGTAAGTAGTGTGTGTGTGTGTGTGTGTGTGT
Organism: Lasiurus borealis; assembly: GCA_004026805.1. NCBI lineage: Eukaryota > Metazoa > Chordata > Mammalia > Chiroptera > Vespertilionidae > Lasiurus > Lasiurus borealis. The sequence continues at coordinate 10,316 of PVJN01025625.1, read as the reverse complement.
GTGTGTGTGAGAGAGAGAGAGAGAGAGAGAGAGAGAGAGAGAGAGTGTTTTGTTCACGTTCCAGCAATTAGAAGTTCCAGCATAGTCGTTCACATTCATTATATCAGCTGGCAGTATTTATTTACTCACTTGTTTACTCAATCTCTCATTCATTGAACAAATATTTGTTGAGTCTCCCTCCTAGGACTTAATTGATAAGCACAGGAGATGGGTGAGTGAACAAGACTAAAATCTCACTGTCGCTGGAGAAGTGAACCAGTGACCATATGCCCTTCCTGGGAGCAGGGCGTGTCCTGGGTGGGGAGGCTTTGCACTCTATAGCTGGATTTATTTATTTCTCCCTTCCTTTTTTAAAAATACATTTTATTGATTTTTTTACAGAGAGGAAGGGAGAGGGATGGAGAGCTAGAAACGTCAATGAGACAGAGACACCGATCAGCTGCCTTCTGAACACCCCACACTGGAGATGTGCCCACAACTAAGGTACATGCACTTGACGGAATCGAACCTGGGACCCTTCAGTCCACGGGCTGACGCTCTATCCACTGAGCCAAACCGGTTTGGGCTATAGCTGGGTTTCTGATAGCACCAGCGCAGGGCGTGGCTGGCTGGCTTTCTTAGTGGATTCTGCCACCAGGGCCAGGACCATTTATTTGTCTCTGAATCCCTCGCACCGAGCCCTGTGCCTTTAAAGCAACCAGGCTCTTCATAAAAATAGAAGAAGGAAGCCCTGGCTAGTTTGGCTCAGTGGATAGAGTGTAGGCCTGTTGACCGAAGGGTCCCAGGTTCAATTCCTGCCGGGGCACATGTCCAGGTTGAAGGCTCCATCCCCAGTAGGGGGCGTGCAAGGAGGCAGCCAATCAATGATTCTCTCTCATCATTGATGTTTCTCTGTCTCTCCCCCTCTTTCTTCCTCTCTGAAATCAATAAAAATATATTTAAAAAAAAAAACAGAAGAAGGGAAGGATGGAAGGAAGAAGGCAGGAAGGAACGTGGGAGGGCAAACTCCATTTCATCGGGAGCAGTAACACCTACCCCTGGAATATAGGTATGTGAGGGTCTCTCTCTGAATTATGCTCAAGGTGCCCTCAAGCAGCCTGCAGTGGATGGATGGGTAGACATAAGTGGGATTTGTGCACATTCATGGGAAAACGGCAGTGCGTGCGACCAGGATGCCTGCATTTTTGCCAAATTAAGCTATTTAATCTTGCTTTACACTCACTGTCTGCTGGTAGCTTACGTATTTGAATCCTAGCATATGGGTTTCTCTCATTCTGTGTTGTCCAGAGACCTTAGTTTTTGCTTCATATATGTTTTCCCAAAGTGTGAACTACAGAGCAATGTGTTAATAGAGATGTATTCTCCGAGGAAATGGCTGAGTGACCTCTTTAATGAGTTTTATAGGAAATTAGACACGGTGTGGCAAATTTTCAGAGTGAGGTGAAGGTAGTATTTTTTGTATCCACCATTAAGTGAGCCACCTGACTCTTGATGCCCTAAAATTCCAGTTACTCTTACAGGCTATTGTGTGGCATCTGTATAATAAAAGCCTAAGAGACTGCTATGGTGGAATGACCAGAACAACTGGTCGCTATGACGCGCACTGACCACCAGGGGGCAGACACTCAATGCAGGAGCTGGCCCAGGTGGTCAGTGTGCTCCCACAGGGGGCACAAGGCTCAGCCAGAAGCTGGGCTTATGGCTGGTGAGCACAGCGGTGATGGCTAGAAACATCGATGAGAGAGAGACACCGATCAGCTGCCTCCTGCACGCCCCCCACTGGAGCTGTGCCCGCAACCTGCCTCAGTGGCAGCGCGAAGGGGCAGCGAGCAGGTGGGGTGATAAGGAGCAAGGGGTCCCGGACTGGGAGAGGGCGCAGGCTGGGCTGAAGGACCCCTCCCCCCGCAGTGCACAGATTTTGTGCACCGGGCCTCTAGTTGCCAATGACCTGAAAGAACCTTTGCTATCTCCAGTACATGGAGGGCAAGTCATTGCATCCATAATTCCTGTGGACAGCAGAGGCCAAGTGCAAAGAAGGACATTTTCTGTGGGACCTTGTGACTCCTGGTCCCCAGATACACTCCCCTCCCCCCCTCTTCCTGGCCTGGCTGCCCAAGCCTTGCAATTGCTACAGCAACGTCCCCTGTGGTCCCGCATGTCAGTCATTATCACCAGTGAGCACTTATTCAATGTCTCCTTAAGTTTGATGCCAGAGTGGATTTTATAGTGGAGCCCTGGCCTGTTGCGGTTTTATGAACTCGCTCAGACAGGGCAGCCAAAAACCAAACTGGAAACGGGTTTGTTATCCACCAAAAGGCATTTTTAACAAGGACGGTAAGCGTCCAATTTGTCCCCCTTTTTTCACCGGAACGTCTTTGGGGAGAGGCAGCTAATGTGGGGGGGAGAGTAACAGGTGGGGATAGCAGAGCCGCCCTGTTCGTCCTGTACGCGGGAACCCGATCCGGGGCAGAGACGCCGGGATGGGCGCGGGTCCAGGCCGCACCGGCGCTGTGTCCAGGGCTTCCAACAACGGAGGAGGGAGCTGGCTGCGCTCGGCCTGGGGCCGGGCCAACCGCAGGGCGATGCGAGGCTACCCTGGGTGTCCCGAGGCGGCCTGTGTGTGGCCTGCGTTGCCGGATCTGGCGTCTCCTCAGCGCACCAGGTGGCCGGGCCACGGACACGGGGTGGAACGGGGCCTGGCGGGAAAAGGAGTCCTTGTGACTCCCCCTTACTCCTCGCTCGCTTCCCCACGTTCATTCATTTGATGCCGCTGGTGTTTATTGAGCAGCTACTCTGTGCCAGGCCCGTTCTCCATGCTGAGCCTACAGTGAGGCCTAACACAGCCTCCTCCTGCCGCTGCCCCGGGACTCATCCTCTGGCGGGGGGTGGGGGGGAAGGAGGGGGTGCACCTGTGAGCCACAGGGAGCATCTTCACTCAGAACCACCTAGAAAGCCTCCCCCCCCCCCCCCCCCACCAGACACACACACCCCAGAATGTGGCAGTAACCTGAGCTAGAAGTGCATTAATCCAATTACTTTTCCTGGCCGCTCAAAGCACCGACCGTCTTACCTACCGGATTTAAAGAGCTTAAGTCACTCCAGGGCTGGAATGATGAAAGGGACCCCGAATAAACAAATCTCATGTCAGGGCGCTGTGAGCCACCCCTTCAGAAGGTCCTTGTGCCCCGGCCACGCTTCCTTACCGACGAGAACGAACCAGCTCCCACCTCTCCCCTCTCTTCCCCCAGGACCTGCTCCATCCCCTGTCCTGCCCTCTGACCAATGCCCTCAGCTTTGAAAGATAAAAAAAAAAATCATTTTTGTCTTCATGCAGAGCCAGCTGTTGCTAATCTCACAGACCGGCGTCTGCTGTCCTAAGATTGTAGGCCACCGTGTGGATGTGTACAGTCTCAGGCGACTGTATTTATAAAGCCTTTCGGGCTAGGGAAGGGTAACTACCAGGCACTCTAGGTGCGGAAATTAAAATTCCAGAATTGGTGGAGAGAAGGTTGCAAAACCACATGCTCGAGCCTCTTCTTCTTAAGTGAAGAGTTCAGGTGTAAAAGTAATTTTGATTGTTTAAAAAAACAGCCAAAACCGGTTTGCCTCAGTGGATAGAGCGTCAGCCTGCGGACTGAAAGGTCCCAGGTTCGATTCCAGTCAAGGGTATGTACCTTGGTTTCAGGCACATCCCCAGTAGGGGGCGTGCAAGAGGCAGCTGATCGATGTCTCTCTCTCATCGATGTTTCTAACTCTCTATCCCTCTCCCTTCCTCCCTGTAAAAAATCAATAAAATATATTTTAAAAACAACAACAACAACAACAAAAACACAGGAACCAGCTTTTTGCGTTAGCGGCACAGAAGGCCTGAGAAGCCGTTTTAGGACCGTTTTCTTGCTTCCTGTAGAGCAGTGATTCTCAACCTTCCTCATGCCGCAACCCTTTCATACAGCTCCTCATGGTGTGGTGACCCCAATCATTTATTTTCATTGCTACTTCATCGCTGTAAATTTGCTACTGTTAGGAATCGTAATGTAAATGTCTGATATGCAGGATGTCTTAGGCGACCCCTGTAAGAGGGTCGTTCCATCCCCAAAGGGGTCGAGACCCACAGCTTGAGAACCGCTGCTGTAGAGGGATGGGAGGAGCACAAAGCGGATCTGAGCAGATGCATCTGGTGCGGGCAGTGGGAGCAGCACCAGGTGTCTGACCGGTGGAACCAGATCAAACCTGGGTACGGGGTTCTCACCAGGAGGGAATTCAGAGCCAGGACCCACACTGTCAGGGAACATTTACTGGGTCAATTACGGAGGGAGAACAAAGTAATTGCTAGAAGAAATGGGCCTAGGACACAAGTTATAGAGGTCAAGGCGGGCCCTTGAGCTAATGGTAATGTGCCTGGGAGGGGGTGAAGGGAGGGGAAAGGAAAAGCGAGGGGAGCGAACCAGGTCCTCCATCCTGAGGGCTTTAAGGGTGGAGACTTTGGGGGAGAATCCAGGGGGGAGCTAATAGCTTCCCAGGTGTGTCCTCTCAGGGTTGCGGGCTCCACTGATTGGCTGGCGGCCGAGGGCCGTTCATTAGTCCCCGCAGCTGGTCCTGACGTCAGCCTGGGCCTGGCGCTGAGACGCAGCCGAGGCCTGGATGGTCTCTCCCGGGAGGAAAGGTCGGGGGGCCAAACCCCAAGACCAGCGACATGCGAGGGGAAGAGAGGTCACCCCAGGGCCACGTCCCCCCCTACAATGGACTGTCCTATTGCTAGGCACCTGGGGGTGTCCGTCCTGGTGACCTTCTGACCTGGCCCACCGTCCTCGCTCTGTCTAATCGCCTACAGCCCATCTCCCTGGCGCAAAGGGTCTACGGATGAGAAAGCCTGAGGCCTGGTCTCGCCCAGCAACCAAAGGAGAAGGATTGTAACCGCCACGCTCGGAGCTCCGGTAAAAGCCACGAACTCAACGCCCAGCGAGCAGGAGGAGGCAGACGCGTGAGTGCAGACCGTTCTGTTCCTTTTGTACTGTGGGTTCAAGACCAAGTCCAACTCCTCTGAGGAGTCTGGAGAGTGGGGAGTGGGTATCCTGGCTGGGGTTCGGGACCATGAGGGGCACCAGAGACCTCTGGGGGGCTCCTGAGTTGTCCGCTTCTAGATCTGAGTGCTAGTGATGCAGGTGTGTTCGCGTATTGAATATTGTCAAACTAACTTAGGGTTTTCTCGCTTGTCTAGACTCATGTTATATTTCTGCGGACAACAAAGGGGTTCTGCGGAAAGTGACCTCGCAGGGGGACCTGATTATAAACCCCTAACCCAGCAGATTAGGGGGGGAGCGGGGAAGAGGGTAGTCACGCCCCAGGCATACAACTTCTTCAGTAAAAGGCTTCTCTCTGCCTTCAGCAAGGCCTGTGCGGAAGACATCTTTGCAAAGCCCTCTTTCAAACCCCTCCTTCACCAGTGTGACTGCACATGATCTTAACCACCTGGCCATCCCATCCCTGCTTGCTTTCTCCCACCCTCATGGAAGCTTCTGGTTTTTTCCCCTTTCATCCCAAAGGCAGAAGAGAAGCTGCAAACTGTTAGTCCCGGGAGCATTTTGAGATCTTGTTCAAGAGTATTTTCCGTTTGACTCAAATCTTGTTAAGAATTGTCCACAGGTTTGGCTGGTCTTACATCGACATGTCAATCAAATCTGGCAAAAAATAAAAATAAAAAGCCACACAATGAGTTACAGTTGGGGTGGAGGACCTGGTATAAATTTCTTTTTTTTTTTTTAAGTTTATTGGGGTGACGCTCGTTAACATGGACATATAGGTTTCACGTGTGGGTTACTCATTTACAGGATCTGTATGGAGAACCAGGTGCCACCACCCCAAGTCAGATCTGCTCCTGGCACCTCATATTGGGCCCCTTTTCGCCTTCACCCCCTTCTCTCTGGCGACTACCACTTTGCTGTTTGTGTTCCTGAGTTTCAGTTTCATATCCCACATACGAGTGAAAGCATATGGGTCTTAGCTTTCTCTGCTTGACTTATTTCATTTCACAGAGTGTTCTCAAGGCCCATCCTTGCTGTTGTAAATGACGCCGATGCATCTTTTTCATGGCCGTGTAGTACTCCATTGTGTATATGTGCCGCGTCTTCGTTACCCAGGGCTCAGTCATACACACTTTGGCTGTCTCCAGCTCTTGGTCACCGTGAACAATGCTGCCGTCAACATAGGGGGCACATATATTTGTGTACAAATGACGTCGAATTTTTCGGGCATCTACCCTGGAGTGGGGCTGTGGGGTCGGATGGTAGCTCTACAGTGGTACCTCGACATACGAGTTTAATTCGTTCCGTAACTTTGAGGCGTGGGAAACTATGAGACGCTCGAGTTGCGGTAAACTGGTGGGTCGTGTGCAGCTGGCCGATCCGCACGATTACTGCTATCTCAAATGTTGCTCGTATTTCAAAGCAAAAATCGCTCGCTCGATGGCTCGTATCTCAAAAATCTCGTATGTTAGGGCACTCGTATCTCGAGGTGCCACTGTATTTGTAAATCTGTGAGGCATGGCCAGCTTGCTATCTGCAGTCCCGCCAGCAGGGGCTGAGGGTTCCCTTCCCCACCGCCTCTCCACACCTGCTGCTTGTCTGGTTGTTAACGGCCGCTCTAACAGGTGTGAGGTGGTATCTCATTATAGTTTTAATTTGCATTTCCTGCTGGCCAGTGGGGTTGAACATCTTTCCGTGTATCTATTGGCTGTTTGTCGTCTTGGGAGAGGTGTATGTTCAGGTCCTCTGCCCACGTTTTGACTGTTTGGTGTTGAGTTTTACGAGTTCTTTATATATTTTGGAAATGAGACCTTTGTCCGAGCTGCTGTTTGCAAAGATCGTCTCCCATCTGGTTGGCTTTGTTTTGTTGTCTGTTTCTCTGCTGAGCAGAAGCTCTTCGGTTTGATAGTCCCATTCATTTATTTTTGCCTTGATCTGCCATGCTGTTGGGGTCAACTCCATAAAGTGTTCTCTACCACCCAGGTCCCTGAGTTTGGTACCTATATTTTTTCTTAGGTGACTTGCCAAGGAAGATGATAACAGGGAGGTGTATCAGTAAAGGTATTGCTATGACATGTGTCTGCCATTCACCCAAATCTATGCAACCACGAGTAGTTCGAACATTTCCTCCAAGTAATGGATCTTTGGACAGCAGCTCACTCAGTTCAATTTCGGGGTAAAATAATCCTATAACTTTCCTGTATACAATGAAACAGTAGCGTCCTTTGATAGGATCATACTTTTTTTAAAAATGTAAATTCTTTATTGTTTAAGGTATTATATGAGTCTCCCCTTTCCCTCATGCACCTCTCCCCAGCCGCTCCCCCCACTCCAGCACAAGCCCTCACCCCCCTACTGTCTGTGTCCACTGGTTATGCTAATTTTTGGTTATGCTAATTGCATGTATATAAGTCCTTTGGTTCATCTCTGAAGCCTCCCCACCCTCCCCTCCCCTGCTTCCCCTCTGAGGTTTGAAAGTCTGTTTGCTGCTTCTCTGTGTATCCATCAGTCTATACTATTCATCATATTCCACAAATGAGTGAGATCATATTTTGCTTAGCATAATGCTCTCCAGTCCCACCCATGCATTGCAAATGGTAAGAGTTCCTTCTTTTTAATAGCAGTGTAGTATTCCATTGTGTCGATGTAGCACAGTTTTTTAATTCACTCATCTGCTGATGGGCACTTAGGCTGTTTCCAAATCTTAGCTGTGGTCAATTGTGCTGTTATGAACATAGGGGTGCATATATCCTTTCTGATTGGTGTTTGTAATTTCTTAGGATAAATTCCTAAGAATGGGATTGCTGGGTCAAATGGGAGTTCCGTTTTTAGTTTTTTGAGGAAACTCCATACTGTTCCCACAGTGGCTGCACCAGTCTGCATTCCCACCAGCAGTGCACAGGGGTTCCTTTTTCTCCGCATCCTCGCCAGCACTTGTCGTTTGTTGATTTGTTGATGATAGCCATTCTGACAGGTGTGACATGGTACCTCATTGTTATTTTGATTTGCATCTCTCGGATCATTAGTGACATTGAGCATGTTTTCATGTGTCTCTTGGCCTTCTGTATGCCCCCTTTTGAAAAGTATCTATTTAGGTCCTTTGCCCATTTTTTTTATTGAATTGTTTATCTTCCTTTTGTTAAGTTTTATGAGTTCCCTATAAATTTTGGAGATAACATTGGCAAATATATTTCACTTTGCAGGGGGCTTTCTTGTTTTGTTGATGGTTTCTTTTGCTATGGGGAAGGTTTTTATTTTGATATAGTCCTATTTTTTAGTTTCTAAGTTTCCATTGCCCTAGGAAGTATATCAGTAAAGCTATTGCTATGACATGTGTCTGATATTTTTGCTGCCTATGGATTCTTTTAAGATTTTTATGGTTTTCTATCTTACGTTTAAGTACTTAATTCATTTTGAGTTTATTATTGTGGTGGTGTAAGTTGGTGGTCTTTCTTGAATTGTATCTTCCTTTTGTTAAGTTGTATGAGTTCCCTGTAAATTTTGGGGATAACATTCGCAAATACCTGGTATTGTGATACCCCCAACTTTGTTCGTCTTAAGATTGCTGCAGTTATTTGGCGTATTATTATTATTATTATTATTCCAGATGAAATTTTGGAGAGTTTGTTCTACATCTTTGAAATATGCTGTTGGTAACGTAATGGGGAGTGCATTGAATCTATAGATTGCTTCGGGTAGCATGGACATTTTAAAGATGTTGATTCTACCAATCCATGAATATGATATATTCTTCCATTTGTTTATGTTTTTCTCTATCTGTTTATTTAGCGTCCTGTAATTTTCTAACTACAGATCCTTTACCTCTTTCGTTAAGTTTGTTGCTAGGTATCTTAATTTTTTGTTGCAGTGGTAAATGGGATTTATTTTATTTTATTTTAATTTTAGTTTCTTTCTGTGAGTTTATTATCGATGTATAAAAAAAAGCCATAGATTTCTGGGTGTTAATTTTGTATCCTGCTACATTGCCGAATTCATTTATTACAACTAGTAGGTGTTTTTTTAATTTATTGTTTAAAGTATTACATTTGTCTCCCTTCCCCCGACCCCCATTGACTGTGCCCTGGCCACGCCCAAACTCCAGGACAAGCCCCCACACCCCAGTGTCCGTGGCCATTGGCTGTGCTGATACATGCAGGCATACCAGTCCTCTGTGCTCTCTGATACCCCTCCTCCCCCACCCTCCCTGCCTTCCCTCTGAGCTTTGACAGTCCATTTGTTTCTCTGTCGTTGCATCCATTTTTGTTCATCTGTCTATGCTCGTCATCATATTCTACATATGAGTGAGATCATGTGATATTTACCTTTCTCTGACTGGCTTATTTTGCTCAGCATAGTGCTCTCCAGATCTATCCATGCTGTTGCAAATGGTACGAGTTCCTTCTTTTTTTATAGCAGTGTAGTGTTCCATTGTGTAGCTGTACCACGGTTTTTTAATCCACTCATCTGCTGATGGGCACTTAGGCTGTGTCCAAATCTTAGCTATGGTCAGTTGTGCTGCTATGAACAGAAGGGTGCATATGTCCTTTCTGATCGGTGTTTCTGATTTCTTGGGATATAATCCTAGAAGTGGATTATTGGGTTGAATAGGAGTTCCATTTTAAAATTTTTGAGGAAACTCCATACTGTTCTCCACAGTGGCTGCACCAGTCTGCATTCCCACCAGCAGTGCGTGAGGGTTCCTTTTTCTCCACATCCTCGCCAGCACTGGTCATTTGTTGGTTTGTTGATGATTGCCATTCTGACAAGTGTGAGATAGTACCATATTGTCGTTTTGATTTGCATCTCTTGGAATGATTAGTGACTTTGAGCATGTTTTCATGTGTCTCTTGGCCTTCTGTATGTCCCCTTCTGAAAAAGGTCTATTTAGGTCCTTTGCCCATTTTTTGATTGGATTGTTTATCTTCCTTTTGTTAAGTTTTATGAGTTCCCTATAAATTCTGGAGATTACATTGGCAAATATATTCCACCTTGCAGGGGGCTTTCTTGTTTTGTTGATGGTTTCTTTTGCTGTGAGGAAGCCTTTTATTTTGATGTAGTCCCATTTGTTTATATTCTCCCAAGTTCCTATTGCCTTAGGAGCTACATCAATAAAGATGATGCTCTGACATGTGTCTGACATTTTGCTGTCTATGGGTTCTTATAAGATTTTTATGGTTTTCCATCTTACATTTAAGTCCTTTATTCATCTTGAATTTATTTTGTGGTGGTGTAATTTAGTGGTCTAGTTTCTTTTCTTTCCCTCTCTCCCTCCCTCCCTCCCTCCCTCCCTCCCTC
>PVJN01025624.1:0-29840 GCA_004026805.1 Lasiurus borealis | reverse complement strand
TTCCTTCCTTCCTTCCTTCCTTCCTTCCTTCCTTCCTTCCTTCCTTTGTAGTAGCCCTTGGTATATGCATTGGTATAGGGGTAGCCATCATTTTCTAAGAAGGAGAGCATATTTTCTAAGTGTCGTGCTTTTGATTGGCATTTCCCTGATGATTAGGATGCTGAGCGTGCTATGGGCAAGGCTCCCTGAAGACGTCGTGCTGGGACCCCAAGCCCCGTGTCAGAGAAGAAGCTGCCCGAGCGGCGGAGCCTCGGACCCTGGCGTGTGCCCTCTGCGGGCAACAGGCAGCTCTTCCCCGGTTGGCTCTCCCCCTCCTCTCCTCTGACCTTCATTCCTCCGGTCTTCTGTTGCATTTTCAACTCCATTTGCATTTCATTTCTGGAGCTCATTTTCAGTTCCCGAGTTGCTCAGAGAAAATACATAATCTCACTAAATGACTCATGGAATTGAATTTTAACCAAGGTGGCTGCAGTTTAAATTTTAATAAAGACGGCTGCAGCCGCGCTCTGCAAGGCTGAGTGCTCATCCTCAGTTGGCTCCTTTCCCTGAGAAGTCAGGGAAACAGAATCGCTAGGTTTAAAAAAAAACAAACACTGAATTTACATCAGGTCATGTTGCAGCCTCAAAAGGCACAGATTTTTCTTTCAATTACGGTTGACATACAATATTATATTAGTTTCAGGGGTACAACACAGTGATTAGGCACTTACATAACGTATGAAGTGATCATCCCACTAAGTCTAACACCCATCTAGCACTATAAATAGCAAGCGTGTCAAACTCAAAAAACTAACACAGGCCAAACGAACAAGGTTTAAGTTTATGTGGGCCACAAAAAAACAAGGTTTCAATTTTCATAGAAATGTAGGTTTATTTTGGTAGAAACGTGCTGAACACAAAGGGCTGAAGTAAACAATCATTAACATAAAATAACAGAACGTTGTAATAAAAATTAATATTTTTTCTTGAACAGTAACTTACCAGACACTGAATAATTGCACAAATTAATAACTGTAACACAAACAAACCTATTTTCTTTGTTCTGCAAAAGTGAAATATTTCCTGTTGTGCGCAACAACCAAGTCAGTACAAGACTAATGATACGGCAATCGGCTGCTAAAATATTCGCTGCCAGTATCAGTGGCGAGAAATGGTGCGCCTGTGTGTAAGGCGCGTAAGGGAAATGAATGCAACACAATTATAGTCATCAGTCATTAGCTAACACTGTAGTTCGTTACTAATAACTAGAGGCCTGATGCATGATTTTGTGCACAAGTGGGGTCTGGCAGGCCCATCCCAGTGGGGGCCCTTTGGTCCAGGCCAGTTGGGAGGGGAGGGGCCATGGGCAGTTGGCTGGCCAGCCCTGCCCCCAGTCAGGGCCAGTTGGGCCTGGATCAGGCTGGTTGGCTGCCTCAGTGCATGTCTTAACCACTGGTCATTTTGGTCATTCCACTGTTCCGGTTGCTGGGCTTTTATATATATAGATTATGCGTAACATGATATCGTAAAAATTAAGTTACAAAGTTTTTATTAAAAGGTTTCTTACATACCATTATATTGACTGGGTTGCAAAAATACTCGTGGGCCACACGTGGCCTGCAGGGTGCGAGTTTGACATGCTTGGTATACAGTGAATACAATATTACTGATTCCATTGCTCTTGCCGTACATTTTTATAGCGGGCGGTTTGTATTCCTCCATCCCTTTCACCTTTTTCAGGGCTCAGATTATCTACAGTGGGCTCCTTATCACAAGCCTTGGTCTGTTTACTATTAACAAGTTACAAACGATTCCGATTCATGAGCTTCAAACTAATTGGAAACACACAGAGTGTGAAAAGCAAACAAATCTGGTAATTCATTCCTTGTTGGCTCATTAATGAAATCAGATGGGATGCTGATTTTAGTGTCCTGATGGTTTAAGTACATACGTGGCACTGATGGGCATAATTTTGGGTCACATACTTCAAATTAGGTAACCAGCGTCTCATCCAACAATTGTCTAACACCCATTGTGGTCCAAGGTTCAAGGGAGCACAGAGGCACAAACGCTGCTCTGCATCGGGCGAGGACATTGGTTGAGCTTCCTTCCCTCCACATACAATATGCACCCTCATCGTCCTTAGGACTGCGGTCTGCACCTCTGCCAAGTGCCTGTCATCGCAGGCACTGAGGTGCCCCTGTCCCCGGGGACTTGGCTGTAGTGGAGCTCCTTTGCCTGCCTGCACCCGGGATGCAGACTCTGGTGTCAGCTGAGATATGGTGAGTTCCACCTAGATCCCAGACTGCGTGCGTTGACATGGGTAACGAATATCCATGGTCTCTGCACAAGCCAAAAAAATATATTATATTTTTTGGCTGATCGGACCAAAAAAAAAATAGGTATAATTTTGATTCGTTCAGATGGCTATTGTATTGGCTGTTGTTTTTTTTATTTGACAACCAAAGGGAAAAGAGTCAGGTATTGCATGCTTTAAAAATTCTTACGGCAGCCGAGACCGGTTTGGCTCAGTGGATAGAGCATCAGCCTGCGGACTGAAAGGTCCCAGGTTCGATTCCTGTCAAGGGCATGTACCTTGCTTGAGGGCACATCTCCAGTGGGGGGCGTGCAGGAGGCAGCTGACCGATGTCTCTCTCTCATCGATGTTTCTGACTTGCTATCCCTCTCCCTTCCTCTCTGTAAAAAATCAATAAAATATATTTTTTTTAAAAAAATTCTTATGGCAATGGGGAGATATGCATACATGTAACACAATAATTTTTTTTTTTTTTTTTTTACAGCACACTGGTTTACCTGCCCCGGCACACGGGTTGAAAATGGTTGGTGGTGAGACTGCTGAATTCTGTTTCAGTATTTCAGTCTTCCCTTGGTTAGCTCTGCTGTCCTAGAGTGTGAGTTACTTTAAGTGTTTTCACCATAAATCACCCTCTGACAGTGTGTTAAATAGCATAGTATTCGCTCTCGGTGGAGCTCCAGGTAATATTCTGTCTCCTCATCTTCTAACTTGTCCACCCACCTCCTCCCCTGACCTTTGCCATTGCTCACTCTCAGATGCTTGCCAAACGATGTACATCCGCCTGGACCTGGAATAGGACAGAGTAAATTAAAAAATCCGGGGTGGCCTCACCTGTGTTATTACCACCAGAATCTCAGGATCAGAGCCTATTAAGCCACCGCTTTACCAGGCCGCCCGCACCGACAATTGCTTTGCTCTTTTTTTTTTTTTTTTAATATATTTTATTGATTTCTTATAGAGAGGAATGGAGAGGGATAGAAAGTCAGAAACATCCATGAGAGAGACATCGATCAGCTGCCTCCTGCACGCCCCACAGTGGAGATGTGCCCGCAAGCAAGGTCAATGCCCCCGACCGGAATCGAACCTGGGATCTTTCAGTCCACAGGCTGACGCTCTATCCACTGAGCCAAACCGGTCTCGGCCGCTTTGTTCTTTCTTACCTGGTATCAGATTGCAGATGCAAGCTGTGCGCACACTCAGGGGCTTTTGTGGAAATATTACTCACCAGGTGTTTTTTTCCCATCGGAATATTCATGGTGTGCATTTTTTTCCCCCGAACCCATTAGCTAATATTTTGTCTTAGGACTATTACCTGTCTTCCTTGAACCTGTTCTATAAGGATTGCATTGTTTACCAAGACTTTTTTTTTTTTAAATATATTTTACTGATTTTTTTACAGAGAGGAAGGGAGAGAGATAGAAAGTCAGAAACATCGATGAGAGAGAGACATCGATCAGCCGCCTCCTGCAAACCCCACTGTGGAGATGTGCCCACAAGCAAGGCACATGCCCCCGACCGGAATCGAACCTGGGACCTTTCAGTCCGCAAGCCGACACTCTATCCACTGAACCAAACTGGTCTCGGCCTACCAAGACTTTTCATCCTGGAATGCGCTCAGAGTACAATGACTCGGAGGTCCCAGAAATATTGATATTCTACCCCTTTATGATTCCCCCACATTCAGAGAAGGCCAGGATGGTGTGCTTGTGTAACGAAGCACACGTCTGCAATGTTGTGTGAGGATGAAAGTATGAGTTTTGTGGGTTTCTCTTCATGAAAAGAGTTTACCCATGTGGTTCTTCACACTAAGCTATGCCTCAGACCTCTGTTTATGGTGTTCATGAATCCTTTGAGCGTTCAGGTTCCAACGTCAAACACCTGAGAAGTTTCCATGTATGGGTTATATGAGTTTAACAGTAGATTCACTGTTTTACTAGGTTCAGCCTTTTCCTGCTGAAGGGTTAAAGGTGGGATGGTGCTAGCACTTGGTAGCTTTTTGTCTTGCTGTTTTTGTTTTTTTATCATTGACACATATTAAAGGAATTAGAAGCCACCATATAAATGGCTGGTATTGTGACTGTTGAATTCTGTTTCAATATTTCAGTCCCTTGGCTAGATCTGCGACCATGTCCTTTCCGACAAGATTAAATTGAAGCGGGCAGCATAGTGTGATGAAGAGTTCCACAGAGAGACTTAAAGTGAGAATTATCTCTGATTAGAAACACTTGGGGTAATTTCCTTTTCCATCAAAATGCCTGCTGAAATGGCCTTTTATACTTAAAGTTCTCTTATTCATCTATGGTCATCCTAGCAGTTTCCATCCAACCAATGTACTCTCTAACTCCTCAGCTCAGCACTCCATCCCCGATGGGTTTCTGAATCTGTGGTTACTGACAATTATGGTGTGTTAATAAAATGGTAGCAGTTTGAAAAGAAAGGTTTCTTTCCAACTCGTTATAAGAAAAAGCAGTACAATTTCATAACTGCAAGGAACCCTGTAAAACTCTTCATTTTACATAAAAGTAAGACTTAAAGGAATGGAATAGCTTGTCTATCACCCACGAGCTGGCCCTAAAACCTGTTTTTAATCTTGGGTATATGTTAGTCTCCCCATGGAATGGCTCTGTAACCTGCAGGCCACTTCCCATCCCACTGCCAGGTGTGGGAACAGCTGAGGAAGGGGCTCTGCAGAGGCAGGACAGCCTAGTGGGGAGGGCGTGGGCCTTTGATGGAAAGGATTCTGGTTTAGAAGCCTGGCTCTCCTGGCTGTGATCTTAGGCACTTACCTCTCTGGCCTCAGTTTCCCCTCCTGTCAAATGGAGTTTACCACCTCACCTAATGTACATGTTATTACAAGGACCAATGAGGCCACATATATATCATAATAAAGCCAACATGTTTCAGAATCAGTATCCAGCCCCAGTTTTCATAACCAAGAGTGGATCTCAGTAATTTGAACATGGAGAGCTTTATCTCTTCATCTTCAGAAAATACAGAACTCAATACCTGGAGGTTAGGAGATCTAAACCATTTCTGAGTATCGGACTGGTCCTGGCGTTTTTGATCTGTCAGATCCTGCCAGGCTGTGTAAGTAAGAAATCCAAGTCTTTTCTCAGAGATGCAGAGATGTTCTACCATTCCCATTTAAGGCTGCTAAGCATCTATCTCAACTTGACACGAGTCCAGGGATGGAGATTTGAGCCCTGTAGCAAATCTATTTTGGGGCTCTAATCCCCACCTTCTCAGTTTACCTCACTAATAACCTATCAAGAGGAGAAGAAAGTTAAATGGACTGAATGCTTGCAGCCATATGTAAAGATTTCCAAAGGGTGTGACCTGGGTTTCCGCAGGAGCAGATGCCGAGACCAAGATCTGAGGGCAAGTCGTTTATTTAGGGAGTGCTAGCAGGGGGGGCATCAGTAGGGGAGCGGAGGATGAGACGGAGAAGGGAAGGAGGTGCGTTACTGAGCAGATGTGGCTGCGAGCATTGGGGCTCAGTCTCTGGGAAACTCGAGATTTGCCCTACCTGATGGGTGAAGAAACTAGACTATTTACCTTCATCGTCACCCATGCCTGGTTGAGAGCTGTCCTGGGAGATTTAATTTCCTGGCACTCCCCGTCTGCCCCACACTCGGCTGAGAGAAAGCCACGTGGCAGGGTGTTGCAGGAGAACACTGCTGGCGTCCGCTCCATCAGAGCGTCTGAACAGGATATGGTGATGTCTGCCGGAGCGTGTCTTATAATCAAAACAATAACTACTGGAAATCATCTGGCCCCAGAGTGTGGTTCTCAAAACTGAAGGATCTGATATATGTGTCTGTTGAAATGTCCTTGGAGATGTGCAATCACAGACCATATGACATTCTACTTGGAAGGAGCAGGGAATGCAGACAGCAGGTGCCCTTCAACACAGGAGGATGCCTATACCGGAGCCCTCCTCGTGTTAATCCCATCTTCATGCTTCACGTCATCAGGACTGTTTACAAATAGGGCTCATTAGAAGTCACTCTAAATAAAACAACACAACAGCCAAAACCAGTTTGACTCAGTGGATAGAGCGTTGGCCTGCAGACTGAAAGGTCCCAGGTTTGATTCCGGTCAAGGGCATGTATCTTGGTTGCGGGCACATCCCCAGTAGGAGGAGTGCGGAGGCAGCTGATGGATGTCTCTCTCTCATCAATGTTTCTAACTCTCTCCCTTCCTCTCTGTAAAAAAAATCAATAAAATACATTTGAAACAGCACAACAGACAACTATCCTGTGATGTCCGTGTCTCCCTCAGCACACAGTGACAAGATGAATGTCAAGGTGGTAGAAACATCAACAGTCCAAGACTCAGCTCTTTATTGGGTATTTCATTCTGGAGAAACGCAGTGGAGGACGAGTGATAAACGGGCACCGGAGGACAACATGGAGGCTAATACTGAGAGGATGACAGTACAAGGCAAGTGAACATGAATCTAACTCAAAGTTCAGCGCGGGCCCAGGCTGTTGCTCTGGCATATGCTTTCACTTGGGACCGGAGTGAAGGGTGGGAAATTTCAAAATTACCCAACATGTTTGCTTGTTGTACTTGGAAAGCTATCTCGTGTTTTTCCTTGTCTCTTTCCATTTGTGAAATGAGCCCACTTGCTTGTGTTTCTGAGATGCGTTCCTGCAACTCAGAGCTGAAGCCCACTAGCTCGCATCTTCTGCTGTGCCCAGGCTCTCTGACCCACTCCTGGGGAAGAGACACTCATAGCAAGGATTGAGTTTATTTGCGTGACCTGATTTGCTGTCACAACCATGCAATGGCATTGCTTACTGTATCTCAGTCAGGGTTTTAAACAAAACAAGTCTTATCAATAACTTTGATATGACAGAATATCAGTACCTACTCTGCAGAGGCGGGCTTTGAATGAGAATTATACATTAGGACAGTAGTGTCATGATTGTTTTTAAGATCCCCAGCCATAGAGGTAAATTAATTTCTCTCTCTTTTTTTAAAATACTGTATGTTTTATTTAATTTTTACAGAGAGGAAGGGAGAAGGATAGGGAGTTAGATACATCAATGAGAGAGAGACATCAATCAGCCGCCTCCTGCACGCCCCCACTGGAGATACATGCCCTTGACCAGAACCAAGATACATGGCCTTGACTGGAATCAAACCCGGGACCTTTCAGTCCACAGGCTGATGCTCTATCCACTGAGCCAAACCGGTTTCGGCTAATTTCTCTTTCTGTATGCCCTGTGATAAAGTACAGGAATAGCACATCCAGACTGTTTAAAAGTCTAGTAAAGTAGAACATTAACTTCCATAGGGTTTAAGGTGGAGGAAGAGGCATAAACCTGGCACTGGTTGATGATTTAAAGATCAACCACCAGCAAAGCGAAAGAGGGGCATTTGCTCTGTTTTGGTGGCTTCTGAGGGTTGCAATCAGTTAACGGATTGTCAGGGGATTGGCAATTAAGTATCTGATTCATGACTAAGCAATCAACTAGGAAAGGATTCAATCCTTTATTTTAATTTTAGAGAGGCATTACAAGGCAGGGATTGGCAAATTCAGGCCCACAGGCCACCCCCAGTTCACCGTTGTTTTTAAAAGGGAAGTCTTCATGGACTTAAAGTCTCCTTTAGACATTGGTTAGGGCTGTTTTTGAATTGAGTCGTTGTGACAAGACCCATGGCCGCTGAACCCTAAAATATTTACTATTTGGCCTTCCACAGAAAAAGCTGACTCACTTCTGGTATGGAAATGTGATTTACATTCATTTTGTACAAAATACGCTGGATAGGCAGCTCCCTAAAGAGACCAAGGATGTGGGTCTAATTGCCATGTGCATGTCTTAACGTCACCTTATGAGGCTGACTCTGGTCTGCCCTCTGGCAAATAAAGGCTGTTAGCCTAGGAGAGACTGATGCACGAAGAATTAGAATGCAGACTATGAGAATGAGAAAAAGACCAGGGGTCACACAGTTTGATGCTCTAATGTTATAGATGAGGAACATAAGATATAGTTAGATCAAGAAGCTTGCCCAAAGTTATTTCGCTTACTTCAGAGGCAGAGCACCAGTTATTATAAAACAACAAAAACAACAAACATGAATGACGAAATTCATGGAATATTCGCTTTGTTCTGTCAAGAACAGTCCTTCATGCTATACTGAGCAAACTCAGTGGTTGTCAAATTTCAGTGTGCAGCAGGATTATCCGGAGGGTTCCTTAAAAATATAGACTCCTAGGTTCAACCTCTCCTTTCCTCTCAGTGGCGGATGTGGTGGGAGCAGGGTAAGTCTCAAGTCACAACAAGTTACTAACAAGACAAAGAAAAATGCGAAGTTCCCTCAATTCCTAGGTGACGCAGGTGCTGCTGGTCCAGCGACCACATTTAAGACCCCCGGCTTGAGTGCAGCTGGGCCTCCTGTGTTCCTGTCCCTCTCATGTGTCGATGGCCACGTGGCTCTAAAGCTGGAACAACCCTGACCTGCACAGGGTTTATCAGAGAGTGGTAATCAGCGAGCCATCTTCTCCTTAAAGGTGATTCTTTGACACGACTGCACTGTCCCATCAAAAGCAGAAAGCAAAAACGAGAACAAATGAGGCTAGCCAAGACTAGTTTGGCTCAGTGGATAGAGCGTCAGCCTACGGACTGAAAGGTCCCAGGTTCGATTCCGGTCAAGGGCATGTACTTTGGTAGTGGGCACATCCCCAGTCGGGGGTGTACAGGAGGCAGCTGATCGATGTTTCTCTCTCATCGATGTCCTTCTCCCTTCCTCTCTATAAAAAATCAATAAAATATATTGAAAAACAACCACAACTACAAAAAAATGAGGCTAGATGATGCAGGACGCCTTCCTTCTGAAGATGGGTAGCAGCTGGCAGGGGAGAGTGGCAGTGGTTGCGAGGGGAGGGGCGAAGGAGAGGAGACACTGCGAGTGTGGGTGTCATATGCTCAGAGCAGTTTTAAGTTCATGATCCATTGGGGAGGAGATCACAGAATTTATGTTGTGAGAAAGCAACTAGTACTATCTTCTCCGACACGTATGACTTGGAAGTGATTTAAAATGTATATGTGTGGGTATATGTATTCCATAAAAATTTTATATGACAGTCCTCATTGGCCTATGTTCATAATTCAAAATAAAAAAATTCCTTTATGGTTTCTTTTACAACTAGCAAAACAAGAAACAGACGTGATTCGAAGCACCTAATATCACACAACAAATCACTAACAAGACAAAAAAAAAATGCGAAGTTCCCTCAATCCCTAGTGAGTAAGGCAGACATAAATGGAAATGGAAATGCTTAAGGAATAGAGGTTTACTTTTCTTGGATAATAATTCAAGTTGTTTGCCTTGAGAGAGAAAAAAAAAAGGGAGGGATATTTAGCCTCCAAAGATTGAACTTGAAGCAGACAGGGGTGAGCAAACAGTTTGCATTCCACCCTCTCTCACCAATTAGCCAGAGCCCCGGCTCAAGTGTCTTCCTGTGAGAAAAAGCTTTAAGCGTTCAGAACAGGGACAATCTAAACCCGATGTCTCTCCCTTCCTTCCAGCTCTTCTCCTGCGCCTGTTGCAACACTTGCCTTTTCCTCCGCATCCGTGCCCAGGGGTGAGTGCCCGGCTGGCACTGCGGTCTCGCTGGCCACTCCTCCCGGGATCAGGAGGTCCGGGCCAGGCAGCGCTCAAACCTTCCTCGCTCTGGGCCCAGCTGCCCCCTCTCTGGACTTCCTTCTTGCTGTCAAAGTGAGCATCGTGCTCCAGGCACACAGTTCAAAACCTCAGAGAGAACCCGCCAACTCCTCTTCCCTCTCCAACGCAGCCGGTTCCCAAACCTCCTGGTTCCTTTCGTTGTAATGTCTTTCCCGCCTGGGGCCCATCTCTCTTCCTCGCTTCCACCCCCAGCTTCCCACTCTGCACCCTCCCTGGGGCGCAGTGGCTAAGAGTAGGGGCTCCAGGCTCAGAGGCCTGGATTCCCTGCCAGCTACCGGCCGCCCGGCTGGGTGACTTCTGGTCTTTCTGTGTCTGAGCCTCAGGGAGTGTATTTCTTTTTTCTTTGTCTTTTAAATATATTTTATTGATTTTTTACAGAGAGGAAGGGAGAGGGATAGAGAGCTAGAAACATCAATGAGAGAGAAACATTGATCAGCCGCCTCTGCACACCTCCTATGAGGATGTGCCCACAACCAAGGTACATGCCCTTGACCGGAATCCAACCTGGGACCTTTCAATCCACAGGCTAATGCTCTATCCACTGAGCCAAACCAGCTTTGGCTGCAATCACTTTTTATTTCTGGGTCTCCAAACTGTCCCCCAGATGCAGTTGCTGCTTGGAATAAGGGGAGTCCAGAAAGCTTTGCTACGATTTAACAAACGTGTATTAAGTTGACATTAGGTGACATACGCTGTAAAAGCTCACTCAAGATAGCACATGACTTTCTTTGCAAGTTATTGATCTCTGTAAGCTTACTTTCTCAACCAGAAGATAAATATAGTAATAATCCTGCTTCATGGGTTTGGGGGGATGAACTTAAATGATATATGTAAAGAAATTACTATTAATGCTTGGCTTGTGTACGTAGCAAAGCGCTCAATAACTATTAGTGTCTGTTATTGTTATTTTTTGTCCCGACCAGCGGGTTAAGTCAACGAGGACACTAGAGGGGGAGTGGGGATGAAAGGGACAAGAGACACAGGAATAGAGACAAGACAAAGTTCTGATCAAGTCTCATTTATTCAGGAAGAGTTTGGGATATTTATAGGAAGAAGGAGGAATGAGGAAGTTAGCAAAAATTCCTAGCCCTTAAGGCGAAACACCTGGCCTAGCCCTTAAGGCGAAACACCTGGCTTACGGGAAAGAGAGGGTTTGGGGTAATAGAAACCTAGCCTGAGGTCAGTGCTAACGTGGCTGGAGCTTACTACAAAATGGCTGTCAAGAACAACAAGTTTCCCACAATTTTTATTACATTTGAAAGTATTCTTTCACTTATAAAATCATAAAACTTCCTAAAAACACAAAATGAGAAAGAGCTTTTTCAACATTCTTTCCCAATGTTGAGTTCTGGGCTACTGTGCCAAGATGCCACTTTAAAACTCAGGGACAAATAGATTGGACAAAAATCTTACACCTATGGATGAGGACAGTGGGGGTGGGGGGTAAGGGTATAAGATGGGGGTGGGGAACCAGGTAGAGGGGAACTATGGGGGAGAAAAAGAGGAACATCTGTAATAAACTCAACAATAAAGATTTATTTAAAAAAAACAAAAACAAAACAAATGCTATGGATGATGAGAAGTGTGCATCAACCCTTCCTTCTTTCCCCAACCGCCTACCGTTGGGAATGTTAATTCTTTACCACTGCTCTGTGGCTCCGCTGTTTCTGACATGTCACAGGCGGGACTCTGACATTGTAAACACAGGACATGCAACCGGTAAGCAATTTAATCAAACAATTTACATCCGACTTCCTGTGTGAGTTGCAGGCCAGTGTGGCAGAGCAGGACTTGAGGCTGGCTGGAAGGCGGAGGTGGGTTTGAAAAGTTCACATTTTGTTTTTTATTCTGAATGTGAGGGAAGCCGCTGGAGGGATATGTGTAGAGGAGAGGCATGATCAGATTTGCTTTTAAAAAAGGTCATGCTGGCTCCCTCACTTCCCTCAGGCAAGGAACAGCCTCTCCTTCCTAGACTTCGTCTCTTTTGTTTACAATTATTTCATTTTCTGTGTCTTCCTTGACTAAAGGTGAATGTAACGAAGAAGAGGAATTGCTGAAACAAGCCAGTCAGAGAAAGACAAGTACAGTATCACTTAGTTTCACATATATGTGGAATCTAATGAACAAAATAAACTGACACATAAAATAGATCCAGAGACACAGAAGCATGGAACAGACTGATGAATCTCAGGGTTGGGGAAGGGGGAAGATGAGTCAAAGAACTTAGAAGCATATATGTACAACCCATGGACACAGACACAGTGCATGAAGGTCTAGAGAGGGGGCAGGAGCAGGTGGTCAGTGGGGGAAAAGGAGACCATCAGTAACACTTTCAATAATAAAAATACCCTATTTTCCGGCCTATAAGATGACTGGGCGTATAAGATGACCCCCAACTTTTCCAGTTAAAATAGAGTTTGGGATATACTCACCATCTAAGACTACCCCTCTTCCAATGGACACCAAATAAAAATTTAAAAAACATCAGATTTGATTACAATATGGTAATTTTAGCTCAAATGCTTATGACATGCAGGTACTTAGCAGGAAAACTGTCACTTATAAATATAAGGCTGCTTGTCATCAAACATGTAAACATAAGACACACGGCATATAAGATGACCCCTGACTTTTGAGAAAATTTTCCTGGGTTAAAAAGTCATCTTATATACTGGAAAATACAATAATTTTTTTTTTTTAAGGAGTTGCCTTGTTTGCCTTTATAACCCCTGTATTACAAGGTGCCTTGTGAATACTACCTAGTCAACACTCTTTGTTTTCATGTCTGACAGAATGGCTGCATGGCTGAAAAGACAAGGGAAGGCCAAACAAGCATGTGATATGGTAAGTCCAAGTAAACATTGATGGATTAGTACATAGACAGAACCAAAGAAAACTGTAACCACTGTCAATCTTCCCCATAGGATAAGGGACAGAAACGCAAGTACGGACACGTCTCCTCTGAGGATGCTGTTTTCAGACAGTGTGGGTCTCTCAGCAGTGCGTTAGTTCACGGTAGTTTGTCCCAGGTCATGGTGATTTGAGCAAAGACATTCATCTCAGTCACTGTTTGGGGGAGTCTTTACCAGGAAATGACACTGATTGAGAAGGGGAGAGCTCTTGGGTGGGAGTTATATGAGAAGGAGATTCTTTGATCTGCCCTGCACCCACACATTACACTGTCCACTGTGGCCAGCTGGTACCGGCCAGGATCCTTACAGCTCTTCTGAATCCAGGCCAGAATGGTGGGAGCAAGATGGAAGGATAATGCAACCTTGTATTTTCACATCACCACAATTTTTTAAATATACATTTTATTGATTTTTTACAGAGAGGAAGGGAGAGAGATAGAAAGTCAGAAACATCGATGAAAGAGAGACATCGATCAGCCGCCTCCTGCACGCCCCACAGTGGAGATGTGCCCGCAACCAGGATACATGGTCCCGACCGGAATCGAACCTGGGACCTTTCAGTCCGCAAGCCGACACTCTATCCACTGAGCTAAACCGGTCTCAGCACATTACCACCATTTTCACGTTTCTCAAAATGTTCCACAGGTGTTCAAAGCCACGGGGGATGTGTAGCATGAGCAATTAGGGACTCAGAAATCCTGAAGCTAAACTTAGTTTTTGTTAAATCAGAGAGCGGATGCAAAAGATGCTTCCCACCTTCCTGCTATAAACGTAATGCTTAGGGGGCGGGGGAATGTGTCACCCAAAGTTTCAGTGGGATAGAGAAATGTGGTCAAGCCCACAGGACCACCGAGAAAGAAATGTGGGGGCAAAGATTAGACCAAACCGCAGAGACCGGTTTGGCTCAGTGGATAGAGCGTCGGCTTGCGGACTGGAAGGTCCCGGGTTCGATTCCGGTTGGGGGCATGTACCTTGCACATCTCCACTGTGGGGCGTGCAGGAGGCGGCTGATCGATGTCTCTCTCTCTCATTGATGTTTCTGACTTTCTATCCCTTTCCTTTCCTCTCTGTAAAAAATCAACTATATATATATATATAAAGATTAGACTGCCTTTCCCAGCGGGCTGTGGATGCGTCAGGCGGGTGGGCTGTCTGGGGTTGGACTTTGGGAAGACTTTGGGGGAGCAAGGATTTAGCCAGGAAAATGGGAAGCATCAACGTGAGAGTGAACAGCCATGAAAGCCAAGGGGCCCGAATACAGAAAAGGTCCTTCCAACGCGGTGTTTATTGAATTCTTTGTCTATGGAGGTTAACAGAACTCTACTTTTTCCCCACATCTTCAGTAAAATATATATTGCTTAAGGATGCCTCTGAAGGGAGTCAGTTCTTAGGCATGAACTTGGGGAAGTGCCAAAACCCAGCTTCAAGGGTGGGTGTGGGCAAGAGCTGGGCTCTCCAGAATCCAGCACATAGAGAGGTGCAAATCCAACATCTGATGCCCCGTGAGGCACGATCCTTTCTGAAACTCATTCAGCAACAACAGTAACAACAATGAAGCCCCCAAAACAAAACTCTACCATAAGAGTTTTATCTTAAAAAAAAAACACACAAAAATAAACAAACAAAACCCCAACAATGTCTAAAAAATGCAGAATCCTGACTGGTGATAAATTCTCAGCTTGTACTTTCACAAGAAATTATTTCGAGGCCACTGCTCATTGAACCAGGCTGGACAGAATCCATACAAGCTGAGTCTTACATCTTGTGAATTGTTTGCGGAAACATGATTAGAATCCAGAGAAAAAGACATATATTTTACTTGCAATCTCTGGCTGGCTGACTGCCTTTTCCTGTTTCATTCTTTTATAACCAGCCCCACTGACAACTGCTTCCTTTGGTTCTCCTAAAGGAATGCATGCTTTGAGGAATAAAGGGGGTAGGGAGGAGGGGGGCTGGAGGATGAAAAGAAAAAAAATGCAGAAAACCCATTTTGTGTAAGTTTCCAGGAAGAGATGTGGATTGGAGGGCTTCATTTTACCCAGTCTCCCACACCCCTCTGTATGCATCACTTACCCTTCCCTGATGAATCAGATTTTCCCTGTTGTTTTTCTTTTTTCTTTCTTTTTTTTTAAAAATATATTTTATTGATTTTTTACAGAGAGGAAGGGAGAGAGATAGAAAGTCAGAAACATCGATGAGAGAGAGACATCGATCAGCCGCCTCCTGCATGCCCCACAGTGGAGATGTGCCCGCAAGCAAGGTACATGCCCCCAACCGGAATCGAACCTGGGACCTCTCAGTCCACAAGCCGACGCTCTATCCACTGAGCTAAACCAGTCTCGGCATGTTGTTTTTCTTTTAAATAAATGTTAAGTTGATGTATAATGGTCAATGAATGACACATACCACTAGTCCAGTGGTCGGCAAACTCATTTGTCAACAGAGAAAATATCAACAGGACAACGATGCCAAATTAATGCTTTTCTAGTCTCTTCATTTGTGTGCGGCCTCCTCCAGAACCCGAACCCTGAACTGGGAACCCTGAACCACGAGGGACGTGAAAGGGGCTCCCACAGATAACTGGGGAGGTACCCTCTCAAATTGTAAAATAGAGTAAGCACGTTTTTTTTATGAATGAAAACTGCTCTTGATTCTTTTGACATCCAGAACACATGATGTTTACTATCTTTTGCAGCCTGTCTGCTCACGGGCCCTGTGGCTCAGCCACTGACTGTCCTCAGCCACATCATTGAAGATCCCTGGTCTCATTTGAAACCAGCCAAGAAATTGGGCCCAAACTCCAGGCTGGAGACCTTTGAAGATCACGTTAAAGCCACACGAATGCAATTTCTGTTACTTTGAGAGTGTTTTATGCTCTATTTCAACACGTCGCTCTTTAATCTTCCTAACGCTCCTCGTTCATTAAAGGATGAATAACGTTGCTATAAGCTCGATTCAATCAGCCGGACCGAATATGTGAGATGAAAGCCGTGTGATGTTGAAAGGGCGGCCGATCAGATAACATTTCCCAGGACACAAAATCAGGGATTAATGGAGTCAGTGTTTTGCCTCGTGGCCACTTCACTGCCACAGTCAGTGTGGGGAGGATCAATGCGGTCTGAAATTGTGTCCGTGTTATACAATCATTGAACACATCCGAATACGGAGAAAGTGCACTGAGAAGGCAGTCATGCCCCTGGGCGTCTGATTGGGTGACCGGACTGTGAGACTCCCCAAACACTGCCCATAAAATAGCCTACAAACTCGCTCAGGCCTCTATTATCTACGTATATCCAATGTTTAAGGAGCTTCATTTGTGTTATATGCTCCCAGTCCATTAATTTTACCCAAACCTTAAAAGTTTCTATGGTAAAAATCTTTTTGTTGTTGTTGTTAGAATTAAGAGTTAGAATTTTGGCCCAAGCCAGTTTGGCTCAGTGGATAGAGCATCCGCCTGCGGACTGAAAGGTCCCAGGTTCGATTCCGGTCAAGGATGTGTATCTTGGTTTAGGGCACATCCCCAGTAGGGGGTGTGCAGGAGGCAGATGATCAATGTTTCTAACTCTATTTCTCTCTGTAAAAAAAATCAATAAAATATATTTTTTTGAAAAGAGAGAATTTTGGAGCTGACATTACAGTGATTTGTTGACTTGCTTGCCTTGCCTTCCCTCTGGATTGTAAACTGCCTGTGGTCAGTCGCCATTGTTTACCCTTTCTCTACACCCCGAAGTCCCCTGACTGAATCTGTGGACAATGTGTTCCCAATAAGGAACGCCGACTTTAACGAGGGCCTGGAGAGCGTTCAAAACTCATTTAGCCGAAACCTCTCGTTTTTTGAGATGAAAAAAAAAAAATTGAAGCTCTGAGCAGTGGGAAATAAATTATTTATGGAAAGGCTAATTTGGGCAAACCACATAATATGCACTAATTAAAGCGAGAAAATGTTAAGAACTGAAATATAGCTTATTTCCTGTATTTTTACTTCCGCTGATCAGAAAGTAAATTGCCTTGCTTATAATTAGGTAAGGAACCTTGTTTGTGAAAAAGCACCTCATTTTGTAGGATGGCTTCTTGTTATAAATCTTGTCTGATGAATTTATATTTCCTAAATAATTTTTTTTTTTTTTTACTAAGGAAAATTTGGTGATTTCTTCCTTCTTTAAAGTAACTATCTGCAGACGGATTACCCTTTAAACCTTAAAGTCATACATATCCATGAAACATATGACTACTCTGACTTTGGGGATTTTTTGGGAAATTAATAGTTATAAATATTACGTGAAAAATGTCTTGATATTATACTGTAGCCGAAACCGTTTTGGCTCAGTGGATAGAGCATCAGCCTTTGGACTGAAGGGTCACAGGTTCGATTCTGGTCAGGGGCATGTATCCTGATTGCAGGCATATCCCCAGTAGGGGGCGTGCAGGAGGCAGCTGATGGATGTCTCTCTCTCATGGATGTTTCTAACTCTTTATCCTTCTCCCTTCCTCTCTGTAAAAAGTTAATAAAATATGTTTTTAAAAAATATTATACTGTTCGTTTTTAAATCAGTTTCTTAGGTGGTATTGTGATAAAATTTGTTCACTCACTTTCTTGGTTAAAGCTATATTTCCTCCTCCATTTGGGTGTTCTTTGTCAAGCAAAATCCTAGAATAAATTAAATGAATTGTGAGCTTGGAGACAAGGCTGGCAGAGCCCTGTGCTTAGAAGGGCTATTAGTTTGCTTTAATCCTTCACTCTCACTGTCTTAAAAATTATCATTCTTTAACAAGGGGCCTGCATTTTCATTTTGCATGAGATGTCCCTAATTCAGTAGCTCGTCTAACTTAGAAGTAATTCAAAACACCATCCAACTCTTATGTTTCCTTCACAATTCTAATAAATACTAAAATATTTGCTTTGTAAAACTTTAATTAAAAATGCTTGAGAATTGGGATATTAGAGTTGAGACTATCTCTAAAGCTTTTTTAAAAAACTTTCTCTGAGTTAAATTCATTTGACTATTTTTCCATCTGTCTTAGTAGATGTAAAGGTGAGTTGTTTTGTTGATGGAGGAACTGGGATATAATTCTAGGTTTGAAGATGCATAAAACAAGAAAGTGTCTATGGAATGGCCAGTGAGCTTCTCCTCTCTAGAAACCAGATGCATCACATTCAGGACTGTTTCCCCAGGGTTTTGTACAGATCATGGCATAGAGTAGGAAGAATTGTTTTTCTAATCAAATCTCTAGCTTTTACAGCTTTGATTTTGAGAATTCCCTTCCTCCTCGTATTAAAGGTACAAAATCAAAGTGAATTGATATTGCTGATTACCTGCAAACTTGTTAAATGAGATCTTAGTGAATACCATGTTTATGGTTGGCAGATGTACCAAAAAAACATCAAATGTGCACATTTTTGCACAGAGATTCTTAGATGGAGGGTGTAGAAATAGAGGAATGAGATTTAGAGAACATGGAGTATAGAGAAATAGGAGGAGGAAACTGATAATGCCCAGAGAAAACTGAGCCCCTGGTACTTACTACCTTATCAATGAAATTAGGAGACTAAACTTTCCTCCTATTCTCTCCAGGACCCTTTGAAAGAGAGGAAGGTTATGCTTCTTGGACTCACTTGATCCTAATAGCCTGCTTCTGCTAAATCCATTGAATTTGAAAATTATCTTGCTTTTTCCTCACATATTGTCCCTTGTCCATGTCATGGCTCACCTTGTGGGGACCTACACAATGGTAATAGGTTTTAATGAAGATTTGGGATGTCAGTGGGGTTATGCTTCCCACAAACACTTTGAACTTAATTAATGTGTTTCCAGCAGTCAATGTCCTGCCATCCTAACGGTGGGAATTTCTCACTGAAAAACATTTCCCCTCAGGATCTAGTCACCAGCCATGTTCCCTCCCTCTAGGATCCCTGTCCTCACACCCTATTGTTCCCAACCATTGTATGGTATCTCCCTCACACCATGACCACACATCTGCAGTACCACAGATGTTGGTTTAATAAATAGAGACAGGCCTCTCCAGGAAAGGAACTGTTGAAATTGGCTGGAGAAGAACTGTGAAATACATGTTTATAATAGGTACACAGACCCTCAATAAAATGTGTGGCACGCACAATTCTTTGGCTTGCTCTCCTTTCTCAAACTTCTCTCCCCTCTTTCCTTATCCTTCCCTTTCTGTTGCATTTCTTTTCATCACGGAGGGAAAAATTGCTGTGACCAAGAAAAAAAAAAACTTGGATGAAAACTTTTATTATCATATTATCACATAACAAAATCATGTTTTTCAATGCATGCAGATGAGTGTTAATTAACAAACGCCTCATTAGTTAATTAGGAAGGGTTTTCAGAGTTAAAGACTCTGGTTTCCTCTTTTCAACTTCAATTTCATGATATCATTTGTTAGACCACTTTACTGAGGTGTTGCTGACATACACGAAGCTGTACAGGTTTAATGCATACCATATGATGAGTCAGGAGAGAAGAACAGGCCATGAAACCATTACCACAACCTATGCCATTGAAATATGTATCACCCCCACAAGTTTTTCCTGCGCTCTTTATTTACTATCCTTTTTGGAGGGTGATAGGAACACTTAACATGTGACCTAATTTTTCAGAGTGCAATTCAGTGTTGGTAACTGTATCTCTATGCCGTGCTCGGCATGTATGACTCAAACTTAGCATACTCAGACCTACACCTTCCATTCCCCAATTCCTCAGCCGCTGGCAACCGCCATTCTACTTTCTGCTGCTGTGAGTTTGACTCCTTTAGATACACATGTAAATGGTATCATGTGGTATTTGTCCTCTATGTCTGGCATATTTCACTTAGCGCAGTGGTTCTCAACCTCCCTACTGCTACGACCCTTTAACACAGTTCCTCATGTTGTGGTGACCCCCAACCATAAAATTATTTTCGTTGCTACTTCATAAACTGTCATCTTGCTACTGTTAATGAATCGTAAAGTAAATATCTGATACGCAGGATGTCTTAGGCGACCCCTGTGAAAGGGTCGTTTGACCCCCAAAGGGGTCTCGGCCCACAGGTTGAGAACCGCTGACTTAGCATAATGTCCTCAGGTTCATCCATAGTGATGCAAATGGCAAGATATCCTGCATTTATGAGAGATTTTTATCATGACTGCATATTGAATTTTGTCAAACTCCTTTTCTCCGTCTATTAAAATTCTGTTAATGTGCTGTAGCATGCTTATTGGCATGCCTATGTTGAAACTGCCCTTGCTTCCCAGGGGAAAATCCCATTTGATCATGTGTAGGGTCCTTTTAATATGCCACTGAACTCAGCTTGCTAATACTTTGTTTAGGATTTCTGGATCTGTGTTCATTGGGGACATTGGCCTGTAATTTCCTTTTCTCATGGAGTCTTTGGCTTTTATGGGGTGATGCTTTGGAAGTGTTCTCTTTTCTAGTTTTGGAAGACTTTTAAAAGGATCCATAGTAATTCTTTTCTAAACATTTGGTATAATTCACCTATAAAGCCCTCTGGTCCTGAGCTTCTCTTTGTTGGGAGGCTTTTGATAAGTGATTCTATCTTCTTACGTTAATTTGTTCAGGCTTTCTATGTCTTCTTTGTTGAGGTATGTATATGCTTCTAGAAATTCATCTATGTTTTCTAGCTTGTCCAGTTTATTTGTTTATAATTACTCATTATAGTTCCTTATGATCTTTTTTTTTTATTTCTGTGGCATCGTATAATGTGTCTTTATTCATTTCTGATTTTATTTATTTGAGTTTTTTCAGTATTTTTCTTGATTTGTTTAGCCAATGTTTTGTCAATGTTGTTTTTTTTTTTAAAAAACCAACTCTTAGTTCCACTGGCTTTTTTCTATTTTTTGCTTGTTTGTTGTTGTTGTTATTGTTGTTCTCTATTTTGTTTATTATTGCCCTAATGTTTCTTTCCTTCTGCTAACTTTGAGCAGCTTTTGGAGCTTCTTGGGAGGGAGAGACACACAGAAAAGGTTTGTTTGGGGTGAGTTCTACACTAGGGAGTCAGTGGCATCTGAATAATATATTCTTTGGAAGATGAGACAATTTGTAATTTCTGAAAACCTGACCGTCCGTTTGTGCTATTGGTTCCCCGAAATAGTTTTTAAAAGGAAAACGAGCAATATTTGACCAGGTATAATCTTCTCCGAGGAAGTGCTCCACTCTAACTCCTAACCAGTGACATTTTTCTGGCTCTGCAGGTATTTGGGCAGAAGAAGAGAGAACCATAATAACACAATAAATTAATGCACTTCCAAGAGGCTCTTGTGAAATAGTAGGGGACCCTTCCAAAGCAGACAGGGCAACACACATCACTCATGTCACTGAGAGCATTTCTTTGGAAACTTTTCTGAGGCTCCAGATGGGTCCTTCATGAATTATGCCTCAAGAAATGGGAAAGCTTAATTCAGTTCTCATGGTTTCCACATGGCCAAGGGCTGCATTTTCAGATGTGGGGACAGGCTGTAAAAGACGGTCGTGCTCATGCTTGCATGATGACCAGTGATTAGAAGAAGGGACAGGCAAGAACACTAAGTCTCACCTAGGAGCTTTCAAATGAACAGGTTCCACCAGAAATTGTGAGCACTCTGCCTAGGGAGAAGCAAGGCCACAGGCAATAAGTACATCGGACGCTCCTGATGCTGATGGTGTCCCTCTGAGATACCCCACAAGGAAGGCTACCTTGTGTGAACAGTCCAGAGCATCTATTTGGCTTTTCCATTCAATTTTTATGGTCATTTAGACCAGAATATCCATGGATGTGACCCCAAAAGAGACCATTTAACTGTTCCCATTTAATAATAATAATTACAATAATCCATTGGTTTCCTGTGGAATTTGGGACTCAGAGCAGTGTTCTCAGAGTTGGCTCAGGAATCAGTTCTATCAGCACCCCCCTGAGAGCTGGGTAACATGTAGACTTCGGGGGTCCATCTCAGGCGTGTGGGCTCAAAAATCTCTGGAATGAGTCCATAAAAACCTATTTCTAACCATCTCTGCCCCAGATGTGTAAGAATATGCTGGAAAAGCAATGAAGGGTCAAAGCAAAGAAAACCAGTTAGAGGACTGCCTGTCCTCTCATACCAACATGTTTCCAGGTTCGTGTTAAGCTGGTGTAAGAGGGAGAGGCTTACTCCATCGCCCGTAGTGCAAGAATAAGGGCAGATGGTGAGAATCAGGGAGAGGCATTTGCAAGAGGACACAGTGGTCTCTCCGGGGAGTTCTGAGGGCTGTGGTCTGACCAGAAGCATAAATTCAATAATTTCAGGGCTCACTCTCAGAGTCAGAGTGTAGTCATAGGATCATGAGGTGAATATTGTGAGATATTTTCCTTGTCTTGGGCTTGAACAAGCGTCTTTGGTTTAGAAAGTAAAGAACTATTCAGGCTGTTCAAACAAAGGAAAGTGAGAAGTGGATGAAATCTATCAAAATGCCAGGGCTCCATGCTAGAGAAGGAGGGTGCTTTTGGATGAAAATAAGAAAATACATGCCTACAAACAAAGACTATCACTCTATCTGCCACTAGCAATACTCAGCTGCTCTCCACCTGTCTGGAATATTAGAGCTTTTTTGCTTTAAAACTAGAAATCAAACCAGCTAAACCAATGGTTGGTGTGTTCTCCAAGTTGGCCAGCCTGTGGATGAGATGGCCATCGCTGATCTAATCAGTCATGGGGGGAAAGGGCAGGGACATGGAGTGGGGGCAGCCATGTTGTTCAGAATGACTGCTTAGGAACCGAATGGTGCTAGGAGAGACGGGTTTCATTAACCACAGAGGGTGGACAACAGGCAGAGCAAACGAGTTTGGGCCTTTTTCTTTTTTCATTGAGGCACTTACCTAAGCAACAGTTTGTACCTGGACACATGATCGCTGCTTGACCTCTCACCCTGGGGCACATGAGTGAGACAGAGACTCTAGCCAAGCTGGGAATTCAGGGAAGGAGCTAGAACCCTGATATCTGGACAAGATGCTGTCTGTGACCAAGACTATCTTCCTAGCTACTCACAAGCCATTGATTTGGCCTATATGTCAACAAATTTGTATACCTCAGGGTTCAATCTACACAAATAACGTGATAGGCTTTCACTTTCCCTTTTATAGTTAAATAAAATAATTAACTGTGGCATTCAGGGTAAGTGTGTGCGATTTCAGCCTATTTCAGTATCCTTCTGCCAAGGGCAACACTCTGATGGCTGTGAGTTCTCAAATCTTGCTAACTTGACAGTGACGACTTTATGGATGTATTTCAGGTGATCTACATCATGTTCTCTTCTTAGCTTCCGTAGCTGATTTGGGGAAGTTTGTGTGGTTCTAGCAATTTCCATGTCTTAGGATGATAGATGCTTCTCCCTACAGAGCCTGCAATGGCTCCTGTGAGACACAGCGAAGACCAGCTTTATGTGGACCCATGGACATGTGAAGGTGCTCCAGCCACTGGTCCTAACTTGGCACTTCTTCCACTCTGAGAAGTTCTAACCCTGTGTTGTCCAGGTGCCTTTGAGAAAATCAGCAGCTGGCTTTCTGAGGCAAATTAGAAAAATATAAGTATTTAGTTGTCTGAAATATGTCCAATAATAAAGAAAGAAGAAAATGTCTCTGAAAGTGTAAAGGCAAAACACCTAGAAGTGAAAACGTTGCATCGTATGTTCAGGGACCAGAGTTGAGTCCCAACTCTGACATTGACTCTGTCCAAAACTCCTGAAAATTGGAGGGACTGAATTGGTTTTGTACACAAAAGAGTATTCAAAAGTGAATAGAAATGCATATACAGGTATACATATGTGTGTGTAAAAAGTACGTGTGTATGTATTTGTATGCATAGCTGTATATGTATTTAGATATAAATTGTTATGTATATAATTCACCATCAGAAAACTCAGGTTTTCTATATCATTTCTTTGAAAGCTCAGGCCCCCTCTTTGGAGGACCTAAGACTATGTGCTGAGGACTCTGAATCCAAACACAGAGGAACTGTCCAGTAATTCACCCCTTCAGTTCCCCCAAACTTTAAGGTACTAGATCATGACATGATGAGGTGTGGTCCTGTGGGAAGAGGAAATAAGAAATCAGCACAATACCATGTTGTTGTCACCTGTTTGTTTGCTCCTTATTCTGGTCCTGGTTTTCATATTACGGAAGGGATGTTAGACAACGAGTCCCTCAGTGGAGAGAAGTGCACACTTCTCTCTCCCCAGGGATAGTGGGGACTCAGTAAGCATGTGAAAGCATGTGTACACGCATGACGCACTTCTGAGACCAACACACTAGCAGCTCCTGTACACTCTACGCCCTTTGAAGAGCTCCTGGTTTATTATGAAACATAAACCCAGGGCCTTGAGAATGGAGTATTTCTTATTCTTCTTTTGTTTAAATATTCACTACGTTGGGGCAGTGGAGGACAACAGAGAGATGAGAAAGGAGAGGAAAAGAAAGAGAAGGGGCATCGGGAAATACATTCTGGGACGTTGTGTGTACAGTTAGAAAATACTCGGATTCCAGCTGGTGTATAAGAGCGACAAAACCATCACCTCTCCCAAGCCTTCCAGCCCCTCACCTCAAATCCAAGTCTCTGCTCTTAAGAATAAATGACAGTATGGTACTGATGAGTTAATTCTAATCCAGTTGAAATATCCATTTTCTAAAGACAATTTCAAAAGAAAAAGAAGTCGATCCAAATTCCTTATTCCCATGGCTAGTCAAAAAAAAGTTTTAAGTTTAAATTATAGCAAAGGAGAGACAGTATTTAGAATTGACTTTGTCATTGTGGGAACACATGTAACCTCAGCCTCAAGGGATGCTGGGACTTCAGAGGCAAGCTGGCAGAGAAAGGAGCTTATGTTAGGACAAGCTGGCACAAGGGAACTGGCAAAATGTGAGCCAGGCTACTGTGGTTGACTTTGCAAAAATGTTTAGCTTTTAGGTTGTTTTTATTGCAACTAGCATCCCTTTACAGTGACGTGGCCACAAGGAGCTTAAGGTCTGAGGCCTGCCATTTTATTTCTTTTCATTTTACTATTTTATTTTATTGTTGTTGCCTCTATGTTGTCAAATGGATGAGTTTAATGTCTAGACCTTATAGTACATTATTATACATATTTTGGAGGCAAGATAATTCCAGATCCGTGGTCGGCAAACTGTGGCTCACAAGTCACATGAGGATCTTTGGCCCCTTGAGTGTGGCTCTTCCACAAAATACCACAGCCTGGGTGAGTCTGTTTTGAAGAAGTGGCATTACAAGAAGTTTAAAACATTTAGCTCTCCAAAGAAATTTCAATCATTGTCCTGTTGATATTTGGCTCTGTGGACTAATGAGTTTGCTGACGACTGTTCCAGATCATTTTATAATTGGCATGCTGTCATCTTCATTGAGGAACTCAGCAAAAGTCTGTGAAATTATGAGTTAAGTGAAATACACGCTGGATTTCAAAAGCTGCCCTTAATTGCCCATGACTCTCCCCAGAGATCTCTTTTTAATAGCACAAGAAATATCTCTTTCTGGCTTACGGAAACTAATAGCTATGAAGTCCATTACAGAGTAAAATTAGCACTTAGGCAAAATTTGGTCATTTTTTTAAAATCCTGGGGAGTCTCTGATGTTTCTGGATATCAAAGAAGACTCTGAAAGGTCCGCTATGCTGTTGACACCGTGGACATAAGATTAGATCCTGAAATGCCGCTAGACTCTTCGCTGCTATTAACCCAGCAAGCGAATCTTTTCAAAGGTGAAAAATACAGATCTAAGAGGAACAAAATCAGGCAATTTCTACAAAGAGAAAATTAAGAAAATAAATGAGACTTTCGGTTTGATCTTGATCATAACATGGAGAAGGTTGGCTCCTGAGAAAAAGTGCCTTCAATTTCTCCTCTTCAACCGCTCAGCAAACAGAAAATGTTACATCTGTGTGTGGTCAGGAATAATGGCGATTAAAAATGAACCCCAGCATTTAAAAAAGGCCTGATCAACACCTGCCATTGGGAATTCAGGACTTCCCTATTGAAATTTTTCTCTTCAAAAGTTAATTTCAACTGAGGGTGAGATCCTTAGGGTTCCTTTGCAGAAACATTTCAATTGAAGATAGAAATTGGTGCCCGGCCAAGTGTGGCTCAGCAGTTAAGCATTAACCCAGGAAACAAGAGGTCACGGGTTCCACTCCTGATCAGGGCACATGCCCAGGTTGTGGGCTCAGCCCCCAGTAGGGGGTGTGCAAGAAGCAGCCAATGGACAGTTCTCTGTCATCATTGATGTTTCTCTCTCTCCCTCTCCTTTGCTCTCTGAAATCAATAAAAAAAAAACACATATATTTTTAAAAAATAGGAATTTATGCCTTTGGCCCAATTTATCCCTGATATTTCTAATAAATCCTTCAACCCATAGTAACAGGAATGATTCTTTGTACCCTGGAGCACATTGAACATGGCATCAAATCCTGATATAACCCTAATACCCTATAGTAACTGAAACTTTGCTGATCCTCCTCTTTGAGAGTTGGATGGGGCAAAAATAAGAATGCATATTTAGACAGTAATTTGCCCAAAGTAGAGACCATTAAACAGCTCAGAACCCAGATAAAAAATGTCTTCACTAGAGCTGTGTGCCCCTAAAATGTCTAGATGCCCAGCCGTACATATTTGCTCCAGAGCTGAGTCAGCAGTGGGTCCCAACAACGAGTGGCAGAGGAGTTTTGCTGACTTATAATCTGCGATGCTGTCAGAGTCTGTCCAGTTTGTTGTGCTCAGATATTACACTGTTCACTTGCATTAACCTTTTTTGTTTGTTTGTTTGAGGAGCCATTTGGCTTGTTGTTTTCGTTTTTATATCCCAGTGAACCCTGAAGGACAGCATGTTACATAAGCCACATAAAACCTGGTGGTTCGGGAGGAGGATGATAAATGTGTGGATCAGTGAAAAAATTCTC
This sequence comes from Lasiurus borealis, assembly GCA_004026805.1. Taxonomy (NCBI): domain Eukaryota; kingdom Metazoa; phylum Chordata; class Mammalia; order Chiroptera; family Vespertilionidae; genus Lasiurus; species Lasiurus borealis. Next base: position 3,012 of record PVJN01025624.1, on the reverse strand, counting down.
TCAGATGAACCTTTGTGGTCCCTGAGCCCAGTTTACAACCAAATCCCGGGATGTCTCACCAGCATCCTTGACCTCTCATTTTCAAGCTTCTGTTTACATATTTTAAGGGAAAGTGAGTAATTTAATCCTCAAGTAATTCGTGGTATTTTCGCAGAGCAAAAATATTAATAATAATAAATTAATACATGTTACTAAGAAAAATTTTATTTGCTCATTCATGTTGAGCTGAAGTCTACTTTCTGCCAATTTCCTATAATCTCCACAAGGAAATTAAATTTAGTTTATTTTTTTAATATATTTTTTATTGATTTTTTACAGAGAGGAAGGGAGAGGGAATAGAGAGTTAGAAACATCGATGAGAGAGAGACATCGATCAGCCGCCTCCTGCGCACCCCCTACAGGGGATGTGCCCGAAACCAGGATACATGCCCTTGACTGGAATCAAACCTGGGACCTTTCAGTTCCCAGGCCAATGCTCTCTCCACTGAGCCAAACTGGTTTCGGCTCCACAAGGAAATTAAAGGTGTGTATAGTTTCCAAAAATACAAGCAATGTTCTTTTGTGCTTCTTTCCCCTTAGACCTCTTATAGAATTGTTTAATTTGTATATAACTTCTGTGCAATTACAGAGTTTATTAGAGCAATGCTAGAGATTTGATTAAAAGAGCACCATGCTATGCACATCCCAAAGCTAAACAGTGACACATTTCAGCAATGTGCGTGGTGTTTAGGGCACAGTCTCTGTGTTACATCCCAGCTCTGGACTTACTGTGTGTGCTCTGACGAGTTACTTAATCTCACCGGGCATCAATAAAACGGAGCTATTAGAATCTAACTAACTCATAATATTGGGAGGATCAAAGAGCTATCTCCAACATATTCAGAAAAGTGTAAAGATTTGAGTCTAGAAAAAAACAGAGGATGTGAGGAGCATTGTTCAATCAACTTAATCCATGGAGGGCCATGTTGATGCTACCACACCTGTAATTAACACCAAGTGTGACCGACACCAAGTGTGATCACTAGCATTTCAACGAGCAATGGATACCCTTCATCACTCCAAACGTTTGGGAAGATTTTCTTCTCAGGGGCAGAGTAGAATGGTGGCGAGATTACTAAACGGTCTATTTTCTCTCTCTGATTGGCTTGTTTCGCTTAGCATAATGCTCTCAAGGTCCATCCATGCTGTTGCAAAGGGTACAAGTTCCTTTTGTACAGCTGGGTAATATTCCATTGTGTAAATGTACCATAGCTTTTTTTTAAAAAATATATTTTATTGATTTTTTACAGAGAGGAAGGGAGAGAAATAGAAAGTCAGAAACATTGATGAGAGAGAGACATCCACCAGCCACCTCCTGCACGCCCCACAGTGGAGATGTGCCCGCAAGCAAGGTACATGCCCCCGACTGGAATTGAACCTGGGACCTTTCAGTCCGCAGGTCGATGCTCTATCCACTAAGCCAAACTGGTCTCAGCAATCCTCATATTTTTTAATTCTTTTTTCTTTTCCAGTTTTTTTTTTTTACTTCTTTGTATTTCAAATGTTTGACTTGATTTTTGTGATCCTCTAGTCTGCTGTTGGATATCTGTATATTATATTTTATTTCAGTCGGTGTATGTTGGTCCTTTTTCATATCCTCAAGGGTCTTGCTAAATTTACTGACCTTTTCTAGAAAATTCTTGAAAAACCTTATAACTAAGGTTTTGAACTCTATATTCAGTTGTTTACTTCCTTCCATTTCTTTCAATTGTGACCTGTTTCTTTGTCTCCGCATTTTGTCTGCTTCCCTGAGTTGATAGTGTGGCTTTGTGTGCTAGGTGTCCTATAGGGTCCAGTGGCTCAACCTCCTTTGTTACCTGAGGTAGACACTCTTGGTGCACCCCTTTGTGGGCTGTGTGCACAGTCTTGTTGTAGTTAAGCCTTGATTGTTGTTGGAATCACTGGGAGGAATTGACCTCCAGGCCGATTGGCTGTGAGGATCAGCTGTGTCTATGCTGGGAGAACTTCTGTGCTAGAGACACCCTTAGGGGACAAGACTTGCAAAAGCCTTGCTCAGCTTGGATGGGGTAGAGTTTCAGGGTAAAGCAGACATCAGTGGCTTCCTTTAATCCCTGCTCTAAGAGGTCCCTGGGTCTCAGCGTCCTGTGGTAATCACTGCAAGCACCTCTGAGAGAAAGCCCCCCTCGAGTGTCGCCAGCTGCCAGACAGTCCAGTTTCTTCCCGAATGAGTCTGGGTCTCCAGAGTCTCACTTGGAACTGGAGTTCAGAGCAGTCAGGAGCTTGTGCCTCCTTCCCACTTGAGAAAGCCAGCCAGGTACTCAGTTGCCAGCCCTCTCTGTGTGAGCACCTCAGTACCTCTGCCTTTCACAGCTCCTCTTGAGTCTCAATGTGCTTTTCTCCTTCCTTCTAGTTGTAGAATTTCCTCTCGCCAGCTTTCCTATGGTTCTGGATGATGTCCGTTTTGTCTTTTAGTTGTAGTTTTGAAATTGTTGTGCGAGGCAGCAGTTTAGGTGTTCACCTATGCCGCCATCTTGGGTTCTCCACCTGCCTAGCCTCCTTAATTGAATGTTGAGCTCTCGGCTGATACCATTCATCCTCCTTGCTTCCTTTGTCCAAGGAAACATATTCTTTAAATCAATTTCTAGTATCTTTTTCTCTCTGAGAATATTGAGTAGATGAGAGGAGCCCTGTGTAGGTCAAGGTTCTGTTTGCAAACAATAAGGTCCACTCCACCTGATTCACACAGTTGTAAGCGATTCTTCGAAGAACATTAGCTCATTATTCTCCAGGAAGACTAGAGAACGAGGCGTGTCTGTTACACAACTGGGGACAGTGAAGCCAGAAAAAACCTGCCTCTTAGACAAGAAGCTCTTCCAGTTAAAGTCACGCTGCCACTGCCTGCCAACTGCCAAACCCTCCATTTGCCAGGCTCTGCTATATGGGGTGGGGGGGCGGGGGAAAGAGGCCCTCATTTCCTTACAACCCCTAAACCCACTTTCCTGGTGGTAAAAG
>PVJN01025623.1:0-29847 GCA_004026805.1 Lasiurus borealis | reverse complement strand
TGAAGTACTTCATCTCCTCTGTGAGCTGCTTGATCTCCTTGCGCAGAGCCGCGTTCTGCTTCTCCAGGTCTTCGCTCTCCTGTGGGGGGTGGGAGGGACCAGCACTGGAGATTAATGTCAGGCCAGGCCCCAAGATCTGAGGGGTGGGGTGGGAGCAGGAGGGGGAGCCAGCTTAGACTGACAGGCACATCCGTGGAGCAGGGCATCGGGGAATTTGCACATGTGAGTGTGGGCACATGTGCGCATAGGTTTGTGGCGCTGTATGTGTGTGTCTGCATAAGCCTGTGTGTATACAGCATGAGTATGCATAGATATGAGGTTGAACCACATGAAATTGCTGGTAATTGTCTGTTTCCACCTATAAGAATGGCGGTTTCATATGGTGCCCAACCAAACAGAGGTGTATGTGTGAATGTGCATGTGAATTTGGGTGTGAGTGTGCTCCTTTGTGCATGTATGTACAGGGGTCTCTATGAATGTGTATATATATGGCAAGTGTATGTCAAAGGAAACCAGCTGGCAGGCCGGAGCCTTAAAAAAATGAAAGTTTATGAGAACATCTGATACTGATTTCACTCTTTTTCACTCTCTGTTATACTATAGTAGTAGCCCTGCCCACGAAGCTGTGCACCAGTAGCTCCCTGCAGCCCTCCTGTAGCTCCCTCCTCCCTCACCCACCACCCTCCAATAGCTTGCTGCCTTGCTCCTCCTATAGCTCTCCACCACCTGCTTGTAGTTCGATGCCCCGTTCTCCTGCAGATCAGTGATCCAATCGTTATGCAGTTGGTCGTTACACCTCACGGCTTAACAGATAATTAACGTATTCCTCTCTTATTATATAGGATATTTTCCAAGAGGTCCTGGTATTTGCATTTAGTCTTTTTTAAAAATATATATATTTCACTGATTTTCTACAGAGAGGAAGGGAGAGGGATAGAAAGTCAGAAACATCGATGAGAGAGAAACATCAATCAGCCGCCTCCTGTACGACCCACACTGGAGATGTGCCCGCAAGCAAGGCACATGCCCCCGACCAGAATCGAACCTGGGACCTTTCAGTCCGCAAGCCAATGCTCCATCCACTGAGCCAAACTGGTCTCGGCTGCATTTAGTCTTATGGATGGGGAATATAAGACATTTTTGGAGGCCTCCCAATCCGAATCTGTGCCAGTGACCTAATGTACATGCTTGATGACCTATGCTAATTAAGTCACTGCCCCTTTCTTAACAATCTGGTCTAGCAAGATCTGTTTTCCTAATTACTCCCAATTTACAAAGGGGCCACAAACAAAGAATGTAACAGCTTAGCTGGAGGCAGGTCACTAGCACCACCCAGGCGAGGCATGTACTGGTAGATACAACCGAACTGCTCCATTCTAATGACTCAGGAGGGGCCTCGGAAGCCCACTACAAAAGCCTGGTCGTTAGAAAACAAAGAAACCAAAGGTCATAAAGGGAAAGCTTCCTCCAGAGTCACTCTCTCAGGATTTGGAGAACTGACCCCCTGGATCACTGTACTAGTACATCTGGAAGTAAGTGGTTTTATCCCGAGCCTCTGAGTACCACCCCCACCCCCACGTATTTTTCAGTTGCCTGGTAAAGTCTGTAACGTTATGAATGGAATCCCTCATGAACTGTCTGTGTCACCCAGGTTATTAAATGGCCACTATCCACCCGTGTTCGTTTTTGCTCAGTTCTGCTCATCCAGGAGCCTGTTACACAGCATTCTGGGGGTGTCCCAAGCCCCTGTGGTCCCCTTTTTCCAGGAACATCTTTCCCCTGTTGCTCAGATGACCCATCAGATACGTGCTGATCAGGAGAACGCAGGGTACAGAGTGCTGATGACTGATCATATTATTAGTTATTAATCAACAGTGACCCTCTGGAATCAGCATTTGCTGGAGAACAATCCCATCTTCAGAAAACTCAGGGGAATGTCATTTCCAATGTGTTTTTTGCAGTTCACAAGCTTTGACTCAGTGAAACAGACCTTTTCCACTACATTGGTGCCCACAGAGGAAGGGGAAATGCCACCGAAGATGCAAATAAATTGTAATTTCAGTTCAAAAAGCAAACTAATATTTGGAATCGAGGCCTGATTGTGCTAGTCTTGTGTGGTTTAGGTCAGCATTTTCCAAACCTACCCTGTCATTAGAATTAATTAGAGGGCTTGTGAAAAATATAGTTTCAGGTGCTTCCTGGAAATCTAGAGGTTTAAACTCAGTGAGTTTGAGACTTGAGGTGAATTCAGGGAATCTGAATTTTTTTAAAAAGACATTATTATTTCTTTAAACTTGCTGATTTGAGAGAGAGGAAGTGAGGGGGGGAGAAAGAGGGAAAGAGAAAGAGAGAAAGGGATAAAGACATAGATTTGTTGTTCCACTTGTTTTTACTATCACTTGCTGATTCTTGTATGTGCCCTAACCAGGGATCAGACGCTCCAAACAGCTGAGCTACCCAGCCAGGGCTAGGAATCTGAGTTTTTAAGAAGTGCCCTAGGTCCTAACAATCAGACAAAGTTTGAAAACACTAGTTACATGTGATGTTAAACTTGTTTTAATTATTCAAGCACCTGTTAAGTACCTGTACACAGTACATATGAACTCAAATGTTGATTGTTTGGCTGATGACATCAGCTGCTGGACTGGAAGTTAACTCGAAATCATGATGAGCCGTGGGGAGAGAGAGGTAAGGTAACTTGACACTGAAAGTTTGCCTTACATAACCCACTCGGAGCATGAGCTGCAGGCTGGCGAAGGGGCTAGCTACCTGGCCAACTGCCCTAGCACTGCACCCGGCCCCTGCCATTCACCCAGGGCAGACGTGATCGTGCACAGCTTCAGCCTGGCACTTCCGCTCTGTGGGTCTGAGCACGTGCCTAGGTAAGTTCCCAGGAAACCCCTCCCCCCCGCGCTAAAATGGGGTGGGGGTAGTGGGAGGCCCAGAGCCAGAGCGGCTGGCTGCTGCCCCTGCCAGGCGTGGCTCGATGGCCAGGTTCGGCGTTTGCAGGCACTTCCCAGGGGCAGGGCGTCCCCTCTTTACGGAAAGGGAAGATGAAACAGCACTCAGGCCCGGAGGGGGGTGTGTGTGTTGGGGGGGGGGTCAGACGGGAACTGGGGGCCCGGAGCGCCCGTCCCGTCCTGCAGCCCTTTCCCTCGCCCCCTCTGAGAGTTTCCACTGGTGACACCACTTACTGTAAACCCTGCGCTCCGGAGAGCCTGGGCAAACCCCGGCGGGGCGGCGGGGCGGCGGGGCGGGGAGGCGGCGCGGGACCGCTGCAGCCTCTGTGCAGCCTCTGACCTTCTCCCCGCCGGATGCCGGCCCGGCTCTCCGCAAGTCCCCCGAAGGCTCTCCTGCGCCAGCTCCGTGGCCGAGCTCCCTCTCCCTTTCTCATCTCCCTCTCCCCGCCCCTCAGCTCCCTCTCCCTGCCCCTCAGCTCCCTCTCCCTTTCTCACCTCCCTCTCCCCGCCCCTCCGCTTGCAGACCCCGAGCTCCAGGAGGGGGCTTGCAACCAGGGCCGCCTCCAACCAGAAAACCACCTCCTAAGACGACAAACTTGCATATGCCTTGGGGAGCCAGACTGCTTCCTGCTGTCCCCCTGCCTGTCCCCCCCAACCCCCTCCTCCCCGCCCTGAGAACCAGCGCTGCCAGCCCAGGGCCATGCAGCCAGCCAGAGGAGAACCAGAGGGAGAGTCTGACTTCCTTGCGGGAGGAAGCGGCTGGTCCGGGGCTTCCTCCCTCCGCATCCCCACCTCCCACTGCTCGGTCGATGGGGTAGTCATGCCCTGGAAAGGGCGTACCCGGGGGCATCTGGCAAACAGGGTCATGGGCGAGCAGTTTACACAGAGGCACCGGGATCGCCTCCCCTTCCTTCCCGGGGGCTGGAAGCTTAGAACGCAGTGAGGGGGGGAGAGGAGAGGAATATCTGGGAGGGAAATTTCCGCTTCTCTTATGTGCATGTCTTCTGCGACAGTGGGGGAGGGGTGGGCCTGCCTCTGTCCTCCTCCGTGTAACCTGCTTTCTGCTGTTCGGAACTCATTTAGGCCCTTCAGGCTCCTCACAATGACCCTCCGAGGTGGGTGTGGAAGGCCAGCTCTGATTACTATCCCCACTTTTACAGACAAGGTCAACTGAGCTCTGGGACAAACCACCCCCTTCTTCCCCCCAAAATGACTGTGGCAGCAGCTGCTGGGACAGGGGGCTATAGGATTGACCTCAAGACACTTGGCTTCTAAGAGATCCATAAACTTGGAATGGATGATTGGTCCAAAGCCCCATAACCACAAAGGAGCAGAGCGGGGCTCCCCACAGCTCAGCCCTGGGCTCTCTGTGGCACACCCAACGGATTCTCCTGAGATCCTGGTGACTCAGTGGACTGGGCGTCTATAGGGATTACTAAGAAGTCCTTGGCTGCCCTATAGTCTCCCAAGAGAAAAGCAGGTCTTGTTTTTAGATGATCCTTAAGCAGCACAGTCCAGGATCCCTGCCTGAGTGGGTCGCACTTGTCCAATCACCAATCTGGGCATCTGTCTTCTGCCCTGAGCTGGGAGGGAACCTCCTGTCCAGCTGTTCTGCTAAGGGGCTAACTAACCCCAGGCAACAGTGGGCTCCATCAGAGGTAACTGGGGTCAGGGTCCTGGTTGGGTGACCCTTACTGAGCCCATGGCCCCCCTTTGGGACAGGAAGACTGGACCAAAACAACGAGTCTCAACCTTGGACACGTTGGGACCAGTGGGATCCGCTGGGGAGCTTTAACAATGCCCATGCTGGCCTCGGATGCAGTCCGTCTGGGGTGCAGCCTGCACACTGCATTGTTGAACCTCCTCAGGGGATTCTAATGTGTCCTGAGCGTTAAAAAACAACAACACAGGGTTAGACGATGTCAAAGCCCTCCTCAACTCTCAATACAGTGGTACCTCGAGATACGAGTGCCCTAACATACGAGATTTTTGAGATATGAGCCATCAAGCGAGTGATTTTTGCTTTGAAATAGGAGCAATATTTGTGATAAGAGTAATCGCGCAGATCGGCTGGCTGTACACGGCCCACCAGTTTCCCACACCTCAAGGTTACAGAACGAATTAAATTAGTATCTCCAGGTACCACTGTATTTCAGATCCCAAATTGACTACCTGAGTCTATTAGCAAACTAGAGCTTCTAATCCTCACTTGTTGAGAAGGGTTGTGTGTGTGTGTGTGTATTGAGGACAGAAGTATGAAAAATCAATTTATACTAGAAAGATTAGTTGGAACCAAAGTTTTAAAAGAATAATGCAGTGTGACTTAATAATGAACGTTTCTTGAATGCTACCATGTGCCCATCACTCTTTTACGTACCTTACAGTCATCATTATGTTTAATCTTTGCAACAACCCCATATGGTAAAAAACATTATTACGCAGAAGAAGAAAATCTACGGCACAGAGAAGTTAAGTAACTTGTTCAAGCTCACACAGCTTACAAGTTGCCGCAACAGTATTTGGATTGAGGCAGTCTGGCTTCAGAGGAGCCCACCATCCTCTCTAGATGTGGAAGTCTGTTTAAATCTTATTGGTAATTATCTCCTGTAAGGCCTCATCCCTGTTGTATTTCCAGTTTAATCTTCCCTCTTTTCCTACCTCATGCAAATCCAAAAGCCAAGGTTCACAATTCACCCTCACCTGTGGGCTTCCTTGATGCTGTTCCTACCATGAACCACAAGCAGCTGGGGGTGGGGGTAACTAAGAGGCTTCATGGGGGTGTGGGAACATTCTGGGGAAGTCCCTCCTGGAGGGGGTCACTCAAAGAGCCCTTGAATGATGGGGGAATCCCCAGGCAGGTCCCTTAACACAGGGAAGCCAGCTGGGACCAAGGCTGAGGACAGGCTGTCGCCCAGGGCTCCGGCAGGGACTCTCCAGGCATTCGGAGCAGGGCTCGGGCTCCGTCCTGCCAGCTCTGATTGAGTGCCTTGACCTTCTCCTTGAATATTCGACTCACAGTTTCCAGAAAGGGAAAACAGTCCCTGTGTGTTTCTTCATTAACAGAACATACAGACACTTATCGGCAGGGTGACATTTTAGCTCTCAACCACGCTTGAATACGAGAACAGTGTGTGAAGCTTATATCCCTCACACCCTGTTATATGTTCTCTCTCCACCAGTGGCCAACTCCCATCCACCCAATGCACATGCAGGGCAGACCCCCCCTCTCCCCCATTCTTGGAGAAGTCTGCAAATTGAGAGACGGGACATTGCCCCAGCCATCGTGGGATCTATGCCTACGTCTCCTACGCGTCCTGGGGAAATTGGCCCTAACTCCCGTTCCTTACCTGAGGAGGGAGGGAGAAGAATCACAAAACCACAGCTCTTTGCATTGAATAATGTAGATGTCTGATTCTGAGAAATCTGCACTTTCATGCCTTAAAGCTGAAGTGTTAGCACCATTAGCACCCTCCTCATCACCTGATGCTTAGCCACATCAGCCAGGCCCTCAGGACCCTGTCCGGAGGCCAGTCACCCGTTCCTTGGCTTTTAGGACCCTGAGTTCATTGGCCTCCTCTGTGAGAAACGCTGTCGGTTGACCCACTCAGCATCTATCCCAAATCCCTTCCCCTTCCTTTGCTCTAGAGATGCTGGGTAAAGAATTCCTCAAATACCCAGCTGCTCTAAACCATGTGACAATTCTGACCAATGAAATACAAGCAGGAGGACCTATGGGGCGGAGCATTCCTTCCCAACTGAAAAGGCAAAGCCTCCCCAGGACAAAGATTCCTTCAATGTCTGGAGGTCCAGCAGCCAGGCTGCAGCTTGAGGACGAGAGTCACACTCTGAGGAAGGCTGTGCCGACAGAGAGAGGAGCTTGGTGCTTTGATGACATCCTCGCACTAGCCCTGGTCTATCCACATTTGAATGTCTTATTATGAGAGGAAAAATAAACCGTGTCTGAGGTGTGACTCTGTTTGACAGTTTTCTATTATTTGTTAACTGACTGCACTCCTGACTGATACCTCAAGTGAGCAAGGTTATGACTAGCAAGCCAGTCCTGAGAAACAAACACAACTAATAATTTCCATCAATGCATAGGTTTGAACTTCGTTTTGTTTTGTTTTTGTAGGTGTTTTTTTTTGTTTGTTTGTTTTTTTGTTAATCCTTACCTGAGGCTATTTTACCATTAATTTTAGAGTAGAAGGGAGGGGGAGAGACAGAGAAAGAAAAAAAAATCGCTACGAGAGAGACACTTAGGTTGGTTGCCTCCCGAAAGCAGTTGAGGTATGTGCCCTTGACGGGAATCAAACCCACGGGCCTGACACTCTGCCCACTGAGCCGAACTGGCTAGGGCTGTTTGTTTTCTGAAGCTGCCAGGGTTCTGAGACTGGGTGCTGGGGTTATTCACATAAAGTTGCCCCACATTCACTCCTCACATTCTACCACCTGCTCCTGACCAAGTTCAAACGTCACTGCTCCCAACTCTCAACCATGGCTGCACACTACCATTACCCGGAGAACTTTTAAAAAACCTTCATTCATGAACTTCACCCTGGGAAGATTTCAGTTTCATTGTTCTGAAGTGGGTCTCAGGCATCAATATTTTAAAAATACTTCCCACGTGAGCTAAATGAGCAAGTAGTTTGAGAATGACATCAATAGCTGATTTATTGTTTAAATAATGTCAGAATATAAAAAATATATACAAGGTTAAATTTTACTACATTAATTTTATTATATATATAAATAACCTATAATAATAAAAGCAAAATATGCTAATTAGACCAAACATCCTTCTGGATGAAGCCAGGGCTGCGAGGAAAGCCCGGGTCCCGGGTGCCGGAGGGAAGCTGGTGCCGGCAGCCGGGGAAGGAAGGCCTGCTCTTGCATGGATTTCGTGCATCGGGCCTTTAGTATAAACATAAAGAACATCAAAAAGGTGGAAGAACATTTCCAAGTCAAAAACGATTTTTGAAAGTTAATGCCTGTTTAAGGCAAGGCGCCTCTTTCTTACTATTACATTATACTCAGTGAAAACAATTTCAAATAGCCCAGAAGCGTTCATTTTTAAGATGGAGAGACAAGAGGTAGGGCATCTATCAGAATCTCATTCATTACAACGTTATCAAACTAGTGCTGAACTATTGGGCTCCACAGGGGCAGTGACGATCATCACTGTTTTGTCCTCGGTGACTAGTACAGTGCCTGGCAGCCTGGAATGGGTAATCACTGACCACAATCCGAGACCCGCAAGTGGAGAGTCCACTGAAGAAACCCGCAATGCCCAGGAAACTTCCCAGGAGTGTGTAACCAACCGTTCAAGTGCTTGAATAGCTCCCACTTGGCAGTTCCAGGAGAGTTACACACAAGCATAAGAGAATCTTTTTTTTTTGAAGTCTAAGTCCAACCCCAGCTTAGCAACACTTTTGTCCCCCAAACCAACGCTATGGGCTGCAAGCAGCAGAATAACATCACTGGCTGGAATTTGGGGGTCAGGTTTTGATAATAAACCTTAAGAACGCTAGCTCAGACCTGACTTTCCGCATCTATCCCAAAGGAAGGAGACTTGACCAGCTGCAACGAAAAAACAAATGAAAGGGGCAACTTCATCTGATTGATTTGTAAGCAGATGCCAGGCTCTCTGCATTAAACCAATGAGTCAGGACAACTTTCCCACGTGCAAAACAAACAAACATAAAATAAAACTGTTACTTTGTTTTTGGATTTGCTCTCTCATTTAACTCTTAAACAGCCCAGTGAGGTGCCATTGCTTCCCATCTTGTAGGTTAATGTTCAGATATCTTCCCCAGCCAGGATTTGAAGTAGTTTTGTGTTCCACACTCCTCTGCCCCCCCAAATCTGGTTCCTGTTTCCTAGAGCACAGTTGCCTTTATTCCTGAGTCCTCCTCACTCCCTCCCGGACCCCAGCCCCACAAAGCCTCTGCCTGACCCTTGGCTGGCTCCACTCAAGGCTCTTCTGAGAGCACCTTTGCCCCAGCTCTTCCCAGTCTCCTCTTTGACCCATATTTGACCTCAGATGTTCAGAGCTTCACAAAGGCCATCATCCCTGATCACTGTCCTCACCCCCATCCCTCAGAGTCACTGTCACCATTAATTACACTCTTCCATTTTCCTCAAAGCCTCTTCGTGTGATTCGTGTGTTCTTTTGTCTGTTTTCCAGTCTGACTTCCAATCGAATGTCAAGTCCGTGAAGCCAGTCTGCCCCTGCTGTGTTCTCAATGCACCTGGCACATAGGAGGCCACTGTGCACTTGTCCAGCAGAACGAATCATTTCTGCTGACATTAGCACTAGTCCTGGGAGTGTGTATAGTCTCCTGGCCCACCCTACCTCCTCAGCAATAAGGCATGTTCTGGTGGGGGTGTGAGTTCAATCCCCAGTCAGAAAATACCCAGAAAATATTTTAGCTACCGGGTCCTCAGGTCCAGGAGATGACATCTTAGTGCTAGGACTCTAGTCCCCTCTGCTTGGCCTTGACATTTATCACTACTCTTGAATTTTCCTGAGAGCTCCAGGCCTTTCTTCTTGGTTCCTCTAAATCGAGGATGACCAGATGTTTACTGGACAGTTCCAGTTCGTACTTATTGTCCTGGCATAGTTGTTTCCAGTGCCCCTTTTCACTCTCAAAAGTGTTTCCATTTGGAGGATAAATGATAAGACCTATCAAAACCTGACCCCCAGGCATAGAAAGGGAGTGGACTGATAATTCTCAGGGGGAAAGAGGTGAGGGGGGTGCAGGGAGAGAATGGACAAAAAATCATACACCTATGGATGAGGACAATGGTGGGGAGGAAAGGGCAGAGGGAGGGGTAGGAGCCAGGTGGAGGGGAGCTATGGGGGGGAAAAAGAGGAACAATTGTAATAATCTGAACAATAAAGATTTATTAAAAACAAACAAACAAACAAACAAAAAACCTGGCCCCCAAATTTCAGTCAATGACATCTCCTATTATTTTATCCAGAGTTCACTTCGCTATTTGACCATTTTCTGCTGGTTTTAAATAAAAAAATATACAGCAAAACTACATTAAAGACATATTTTTTTTTTTAAATTCTACAAGACCATGATCCTAGTCCTCTAACAAGACTGTTTTCGTTTGTGCATGTTGCCATCTTGTCCTTTCTAACGAACATAAAATACCTATTTTTATAAAATCTCAATCATAATACAGATACAATAGGTCTTTTCCTTCCTGCCATCATTTTGTTATAATCACCACAATTAATATTTTTAATGTCTATATCATCCAACAGATGATCCACAATTTACTGAAGATGTCAAACACTATCAAAATGTTGCTATCATGGATCATGCTGCAGTGGACATCTCCACCCACACTAGCTTTTGTTTGTTTGTTCAGAGATTTCCTAGATAAAGTCCTAGGAGTGAGATGACTGTAGCACAGGACACAGCCAGGCTTCCAGTCCCTGGTAAGTATTACTGAGCAAGCTGGATTACTGGAAAAGGGAAACGTAAGATGTGCAACAGCACCAGCAGTAAAGGCCCACATCAATTTCCTACAACCTCATTTTAACTATTTCATTTGGCCAACTGGCTTTTTAAACATTTCTTAATAATATTACAAGTTATTGATTACTACAGAGGAAGAACTTGCTATGTGTCAGTTTGGTACAGCAGCAATTTTTGCCCCTCAAGGGACATTTGGGGGTGTTTGGAAATATTTTTGATTGTCAAAACTAGGGCTGAGGGGATGCAACTAACATCTAGTGGATAGAATTTACGTGTTACAATGCATAGGACCCCTCCCCCACACACACCACACACACACACACACACACACACACACAACAAAAACTTATCTGACTCAAACTGTCAGTAGTGTCAAGGTTGAGAAACCCTTTGTGTGTGTCGTTTTCAAAATCAGAATAGAAAACAGGGTTATTTTCATTTTGGTAGGGAAAATGTTACATAAGCTTTTATGTCATACTTTCTGTCCACTAATCTATTGGAGCATTGATGTTTTTCTTAAAAAGGATGTGCTTTCTACAGCATAAACATTAAATCTGCATTTATTTCATTTGATGAAAATATTTCCCCCAATATGTCATTGTCCTTTTAATCTTGGGCTACAACTTTAAGACCTTTTAAAATAAAGGAACACTTAAACATCAGGTCCTCTCAATCTTAGACTCTCTCCCTTTCTGGTCTCTTGCTGTGTGCTTGGTTTCTGTTGTGGAAGAGTCTCTAGAGCATTCAGACATACTGCCCAATTCTTGGTTTACTCTTTGCAAAAGGACATGTGAGAGCAGCACCATCTGCATAACAAAGTCCTGTTTAGCAATATGACACAAAACAAAGCTAAAGGTGGGGCTCTGGCCAGGTAGCTCAGTTGGTTAACGCATCATGCCCACATGCCAAGTTTGTGGGTTTAATCCCCAGTCAGGGCACATGTAAGAAGCAACCAATAAATACATAAATACGTGGAACAATAAAGGGGTGTTTCTCTCTTTCAAATCAATAAATAATTTAAAAGTTTTTTTTTTTAAGCTAATGGTAAAAAGTCAAGAAGTTTGGGTTCAGTGATCCCACTTCTAGTAATATATCCCAAGAAACTAGAAACACAAATCAGAAAGGATATATGCACCCCATATGTTCATAGCAGCACAATTCACCATAGCAACCTAAGAGTTCATCAGCAGTTTTTTAATCAGTGGATTAAAAAACTGGTATATCTATACAATGGCATACTACGCTGTGCTAAAAAAGGAGTTTGGCCAAAACCGGTTTGGCTCCACTGGATAGAGCATCAACCTGCAGACTGAAAGGTCCCAGGTTCGATTCCAGTCAAGGGCATGTACCTTAATTGCGGGCACATCCCCAGTAGGGGGTGTGCAGGAGGCAGCCGATCGATGACGTTTCTCTATCTCACTTCCTCTCTGTAAAAAAATCAATAAAATATATTTTTTTAAAAAAAAAAGGAGTTCCTACCATTTGCAACAGCATGGATGGAACTGGAGAGCATTATGCTAAGTGAAATAAGCCAACCAGAGAAACATAAGTATCACATGATATCACTCATTTGTGAAATATAATGAACAACATAAACTGATGACAAAAATAGATTCAGAGACAGAGAAACATCAATCAGAACCGTCAAACCTCAGGGAGGGTAGGAGACAGAGGGGGTAAGGGGAAGAGATCAGCCAAATGACTTATATGCATGCATATAAGCCTAGTAAATGGACACAGACAGTAGGGGAGTGGGGGCATGAATGGGAGGTGGGGGGTAATGGGGAAATAAGGACACATATGTAATACCTTAATCAATAAAGAAATTAAAAAAAAAGAACTTTGGGTTCTTGGTTGCCCTTAAGAAAGATGTCAGTACCCTCATTGGTAACACATAGGTTGGCCCAATGCATCTCCTTTTAATTCTGCAATTCTATAGACAAGGGAGTCTGATAGTCATTATTTTACTCCCTCGGTAAGCTGCCACGTGGACCCCTGACAGGACTCTAGAAATAACCCACCGTCTGAAGGGACCTTTATCCGGTGGAACCGATCTATGCTTCCTAGGAAGCCGGGGGCCTGACGGAGTCTGCCAAGAAGACTAAGAACCCCCCATTCTGCGTGGGCATGGGCTCTTTGGCAAGACTCTCCCATTCTTTCTAAGAGAAAGAAGACTGGGTGCTGCTGAGGACAGCTTCATAAAGAAAAGAGTCTAAATTTTTAAATCTGATTAAAAATGATATATATTCATCATCATAAAAAAAGACAGAAGAGTGCCAGGTGTAAAGTAAGCTACTCAAAACTCAGCCACTCAGAAATAACCGCTGTGAAACTTTTAGAGAAAACCCTTCCAGATATCTCTTTATGCATGCAAACACCACCAAACCCACACATTTCACATTAATGAGACGTGAATCTGCATACTCTTTGTCTCTTACTTGTTTTCACTTGGTCTGTGTCAGTGGTTGGCAAACTCATTAGTCAACAGAGCCCAATATCAACAGTACAATGATTAAAATTTCTTTTTAGAGCCAAATTTTTAAAACTTAAACATCTTCTAATGCCACTTCTTCAAAATAGACTTGCCCAGGCCGTAGTGTTTTGTTGAAGAGCCACACTCAAGGGGCCAAAGAGCCGCATGTGGCTCAAGAGCCACAGTTTGCCTCATTGACATCTTTCTGTGTTGATAAATACAAACTTCACAGTCATTTTTAAAGCCAGCACAAATGATAGTGGATGAGTGTTTCATAATATGTATAATCCCCTATTGTTGGTAAATAATGATGAATTGAGCTTCTTTGTGCAACATTTTTTCTTCAAATTCTTATAAGTGAAATTGTTCAAATTCTTGTAAGTGAAATTGCTGCTCCAAAGGGTAGTCACAGATAAGATGTTAATATTCATCCTTATGCAGCTTTATACAAAATATTGTTTCAGTGGAGATATTGATATATTTCATAGAGACATCTCTACTTTTTTGACGAGGGGGAAAGTGAAATCTTGGAGGATGTTACTTAAAGAACAAAAAATAAATTCAGGAAGAGATTCAAGGAGAATATAGGCTATGGAAGATGAGTACATCTTGATGAGAGTCTGAAGAAAGAGGCAGGATGGCTTAATGGTTAAGAAGACAGATTTTGAAGTCAGACAGGTCTAGTTACAAGCTCTGTGAACTTGGACAAGTTACTTAACCTACATAGGGCTTGCAAAGTAAAGTTTTTGTACAGGTTAATGAGGTACAGCAGGTAGCACATAACACACAGTTCCTGGTACACAGGCATGTGTTCAATATGTTGTTTTTTTAAAAATATATTTTATTGATTTTTTTACAGAGAGGAAGGGAGAGGGATAGAAAGTTATAAACATCAATGAGAGAGAGACATCAATCAGCCGCTTCCTGCACGCCCCACAGTGGAGTTGTGCCCGCAACCAAGGTACATGCCCCCGACCGGAATCGAACCTAGGACCTTTCAGTCCGCAGGCCGACGCTCTATCCACTGAGCCAAACCGGTCTCGGCTCAATATGTTTTTGATAAAAAAAAAATTCATAGCAATAGAAGCCAAGAGAAATGTCTCTTTTCCACAAATGATTCACTGATTTTACACTGAAATGTTTAGGGTAGAACTAGTCAGAACATCGCTTCTTTGTGGTTTTGGTTATTGTTGTTTTGTTTTACGGATTTTTTTTTATAACTTCTCAATGCCAATAAAGCTATGGAATGCTTTCCAAGAAAGAGCAAAAGAGCTCTGTGAGCGAAAAAGGACTATGAACAGACTTGCCTTTCAGGCCTCCCTAGAAGACCAAGATCAACAGTGTTATTCTGAGGAGTTAACATCTTTGCTGAGCTTCTTTTCCTCCATTACTCAGATTTCTTCCGGTTATAAATATCTCCTTTCTCATAGCATCAGCTTACAGCTTCATTTAATGCATCATTTACTCTCATGATGTTTGCTATATATGGCATTAAAGATCTGCTCTGGAACCTGTAAACCTTACCCTTTTATTAAACTAGTGCCCCTGGCAATCACCTCTCCTGCCCCTATCAAAGGGAGAACCTGAAGTTTCAGCTTTCAGATGTAGCCCCGTTACTCTACCTGGCTTCCAATCCCACCCTCCAGGCCAGATCTGACTCGCCAACAGCACAACTCTGAGCTCTTACTACTGTCTGCCTGACATCTCTACTTTTCGTCTTTTCGTGAATAAAGCTTCTCAGTTGGTCTCACCTCTCTTTCCCACTGACTCAGAATCCTTCCTACTGCAAAGGCACCTGAGAGCCACTACAATGAACCAGGATGGCCACACAAACGAAACCAATTTGCCATCTCTTAAATGGCCTGTCTAGTCCTGTAGACATTAGGGTTCATCATTATACATCTTAACTGGTGGTTCTCCCAAAGGACTGAGATATTTGTAGATGTGCAAAGAATAAAATGTCACAGTGCCTAAAATAAAAATTTGAAAATAAATCATCCTAATGCCTATGTTGTAATGGTCGATGTTGAGAATTTAAATATCTATATTATAAAAATAAAAACATCCAAACTATATTTTAAAAAGGTAAAAATATGCAAAGTATTTCTCTTCTGCTTTAGATTTTCCATCCTACTTTTCAGAAATAAGTACCATTAACAGTTATTTGAAAAAATGTTAAGTTTACACATATTTATATGCACAGATAAATTTTTGTCTTTATCAGAAACATGCATGGGTGCAAACTATGTGCCATGTTCACACCTTTTTCACTTAAGAGTATAGAAGTTTGATAATCTTTTCAGATTAGCACAGACAGATGTAACCTGTTATTTTAACAATCCCATGGTATTCCACTGAACAAGCAAATTAGAGTTTAATTAGTTCCCTCCTGATGGGTATTTGGCTTGTTTCCAGTCTCTGCTATGACTAACAATGCAGCATGATGATCTTTACATGTACATAATTGTGTAATCTGTGAGTATGTTTGTAAATAGACTCCTATATGGAAAATTGCCAAGTAGCAGGGTGTGTACTTATAAATTGGATGGACATGGTCAAATCCCCTCTACTGGAGTTGTACTGACTTATATCCCTACTGGTAATGTGTGGTGGTACTTGCTTCTCTAATGCTTTGGCAACGTCGTGTATTCGCAGCATTTTCGTCTTTGCCAATCTGGCAGGCGACTTTCACATTGCTTTACTTATCATTTCACTAACTATTATGAAAAGAAGCATCTTTTCCATATTTATTTGCCATTTATTTCTCTCTTTCTGTAAAATGTCTATTCATAATCATCGCTCGGTTTTCTTTGGGTTGTCAATCATTTTATTATTCATAAGAGCTCTCACCTATTAACTAAATATGCCCTTTTTTGGTCATATGTGTTGCAGATGTTTTTCCCAGTCTACCATTTGCCTTTGATCTCGCATACAGTAGCTTAAGCTGTATAGAAAATTTCACTTTTATGTATAAAGGTAATTGTCTAGCAGTATTTCCCTTTATGGTTGCAAGGTTTTGTGTTTTGTGTGGGAAAAACTCCATTCCAAGATAAATTTTTTAATGCTCGTTTCCCCCAAATTTCTTTAGTTTTCTTTTCTTTCTTTGTTTTTTTTTTTTTAAATTAAATCTATATGTAAGTTGTATAAGAAATAAAGATCGGGGGGAAAGGAGACATATGTAAAACTTTAGACAATAGTAAAGAAAGAAAGAAAGAGAAAGAGAGATAGAGAGAAAGAGAGAGAGAGAGAGAGAGAGAGAGAGAGAGAGAGAGAGAGAGAAAGGAAGAAAGGAAAAAAGCTAGCTTCTCTCATCCTCTCCTCCTCACCCTGCCAAAATGGCTAGCCAGTTGTCCCAATTGTATTTATTGAATAATTGCTTTCACTCACCGGTCTGAAATGCTATCCTACTCATTTTGCATTTGAACTTGTGCCTTAGGAATTGACATATATGATTGGGTATTAAATTTGAATTTGTTGGAGATTTATTTCTGTATTCTATTCTATCCAATAGTCTGTCTTTTTCATATTGTTTTTATTTCTACATTTGTAATTCCCTTTAATATCTTATTCAGGTAATCTTTTCTAGTTGCCCTCCTGCTTTAGAATTCTTCTGCAAATTCTCACGTGGTTATTTTTCTCTGGGAACTCAAAATAGCTAATCTAGTTCTCTTTCAAATCCTAGAAAGTCCTATTGGGCTTTTACTGGGATCACAATAAATTAAATTTTAGATTAATTTAACAAAATTGCTATCCTTATATAAGATATACCTTTCCATTTATTTTGAGTGTTTTTAAGTCACTTAGAATAATTTTATAGATCTCAAAAATTAAGTCCTGCATATTTTTTGTTAAATTTATTCCTTCCTTCAAGATGCTGTTGGTATTATAAATGGAATCTTATCTCCAATTAAATTTTCTAATTGCTCATGGTTTACATGTAGGAAAGTTATTACTTTTTGTGTTAAATTTGGAAGCTGACTGGATTCTCTTAACATTTTTAAGTTTTTCAGCTGATTATATGGGGTCCACTTATTAGCTACTGATATCTTTTGAAAATGAACTGGTCAAAATATGCCCTTCTCCTTTTAATCAATGTCTGTACTAAACCTAATGAACTCTACAATTATCTGTTGCAGGAAATTAGTGTAATGGGTTCTGTGTGAGTCATTCAACCAGAAGAAAATTAAAACAGAATGTGGAGCACTAGCTGGTTTGGCTCAGTGGATAGAGCATCAGCCTATGGACTGAAGGGTCCCAGATTTTATTCCAGTCAAGGGCCCAGGCCCAGGTTGTGGGCATGCAGGAGACAGCAGATCAATGATTCTCTCTCATCATTGATGTTTCTACTTCTCCCTCTCTCTTCCTCTCTGCAATCAATAAAAAGTATATATTTTTTAAAAGAGAACTTAGACTCTATTGATATTATGAGAAGAAGTACTTGATCCAGTTTATGTGAGGGATAGTCAATGCTGGATGTTGTAACATTTGCATGAGATTAAATATAATCATCAAAAGGTCTTTCCCTACTGCGTTGTTTTAAAAACAATTAATGTACAGTGTCTTGATGTAAACCATATAGTTAGATATGGAAAATGTTAAGCTATAAGCATCCCCCAATTTCACAGGTAAAACAAGATAATTCTTGTGGTAGTTTAAAGATAGATAGCAGTGGTAATGTTGAAATTGAGAAGATGGCATTATCCTAGTATATACGAGCCTAGCACACTAATACAAACATGGTCCTTATGTGCTGCTGTACTCACAGTAGTTTCTAAACCCTGGTCTTCAAAGTGTTGACAGATGAATCCTTTGACTGTCAGAGGGCCAGAGAGTAGTTCCAGAACCTCAGCATGTGGAGCAAAGCGTGAAAAGGAGCCCAGGGCAAACCAAGCACTCAACCCTAAGGATGCTGGTGATAACCAGATTTTCTACCTGAATAACAAACCTAAGAGGCTAATGGATGGAGAAGATAGGTCATTACCACTTGAGAGGAAATCAAAATTTAGACCAGAGCCAAACTTTCCGATGGATGGTGACAGAGTTATATGTTGTGGCCAAAAGATTCTACCTGAAGTCAAAAAACATCAGTGGCATTGGCTGCAATCCAAGCTTGCTATGTAAACTGATGTGACCTACTCATTGGGCAAAAAGTGAACGTGAAATCTGTGGTGCTCAAAAGAAAGGAGTGGGGAGGAGTTTGTGTCTGTCTAGGTGTGGAGAAGATGGGAACATTCTGGAGACTGAAGCTGGAATCGGGGTTTTAATGTGTATATGATTGGAGGCTCCACAGACTCCAAGCCCCAGGGATTATCCTAATCTAGTCATGACTAGTATAATCAGATGGGCTAAATCTTTTGGTTCCAACTCTTATAGAGTGAGAGAGCTGAGTCAGCGCTGAAAACCTGACCACAGCAAAGAAACATACAGAGCACTCTCACCGATATATCCCCAGTGGGTTGAATGAAGAGAGTGGGTTGAATGTACAAGGAGACAATGGTGCAGCTGAAGATTGGAAGACTCCTTTGTTCATGCTAAGTGAGCTGGCATAAGTTTGGAACCGTTTCTGGAGTGGGGGAGTGTTGTAGAGGAGTCTGAAGCATCAAAAGTGTGTCTGAACGTTCCAGCCTTGAAGACATCTATCTGTGAAATTCTGTGATCTATAATATAACATATTTTATTATTATAAGAAACAAAATAAATCATCATAACTAACTATATAAATATATAAAATATGTAAGTATGATGACTTATTTTTTCTTATAAAAACTATTAATATTACTCTTATTATCCTTACATTTTTTGAATATTTGTTATATGCCAGGCACCGTGTTGAACTCTATATACACTATCTCTATAAGGTAGTAATCATTGTCCATTTTAATCTGAGGGAGGTGGAGAGCGTCTCTAAGGTTCTTACACAGCTTGCAAGCAGTGGGGCTGAGATTCAAATCCCGTCCTTTTGACTGTGGAGCTACTGAGCTACACTTAGTTTTTACATTTAAATAAATTGCAAACTTAGAAAGTTTATAGCAGTTTCCCAGTGTCAGGATATTGTCTACTTGCACAAAAAGGAAGGCTTTATCCTTTCTGATTTTTATTTCTTTGTGTGTTTTGTTATTGTTGTTGGCTTGCTCTAAAGAATATTGAATTAGAATCAGACTCTGATAGAGACAAAGTGAGTGATCATAGATTTTCAAGGTTAAAATAGTAAACTGGAATACTGTGAGATTCTAAGCCATAATGAAATCATGGAGAACGTATCAGTAGCAGGACCAAAAGCTTAACATTTAGACTGCTTATCACAGTTATCAAAGAGAAGGATAGACTTGCTATTTGTTCATTCTTTTTCTTTGTTGTTCAACTCAACAAATATTTATGAACTTAAAACTATATTAGTATGCAAAGGAAGATACACTGATTGCATTTCCAATAAAACACAGGCATCCCATCAGAGATGATGATGCAGCCTGCTTTCTGCTTCCTCACAAAGCTTTTCTCTATAACTGCATCTTGACTTTTCTTTTTTTATAAATTTACTTTTCAATTACAGTTGACAAACGATATATATTTATTTCAGGTGTACAGCATAGTGATTAGACATTTATATACCTTGAAAATTGATCACCCCAATCAAGTCTAAAACCCACACATAAACATCTTACTTTTTCTTGATAAGATGGAATCAGCTATTCTAACGGGCTGATTTCCATTGCTAATCTTTCCAATAAACACAAGCACATTCATTTTTGGTGCCAATTGCTCTTTTACCATTGAAATGAGTTACTAGGATGCTGGAGGTTTGGGAATGGTGCAGGAGGCAGGGCAGAAAGGCAGAGTTGCTAGAGAAAGTGGAGGGGATGGAAGAGGAAGGAGCCAGTGGAGTAAGTGTTAATTGGACAAGGACCAAATTAAGGGGCAGAGTGAAGAGAGGCCAGGCGATAAGGTATGGCAGACAAGGAGGGAGTATTGCTGACAAAGCACACAGCCAGAATCTAGAAATACCAACTAGGGTCTTGGGCTGCTGGTGGAATTGCAGTTCAGCATTGAATTGCTCAAGTCAGAGATCAGGGCCTTCTCTAGAAAATTTGAGGCTAGCAGCAACTCAATCAGGATGGTGAGCATCCCAAGTAATTGCACTAGAAACCACATATTCCACAGACCCCCTTGGGATATGGTTAAAGAGAGAAGTTTCAAAATAAAACCTTGATGTTCAGGAAAAACAAAACAAAAACAGAAGTAACTGCAGTGCCCTATGGACCTCCTTGCCTCAAATGCTCAAATGCAGGGTGGCTGCCCAACTGGGCTTCCAGGGGGTGGGACTATATGAGATCCCAGCACTGTGGGCTATTCGCCAAAGCTCTTCATAACATCTAAATTCCTCCCAGAGACAGTCCTCCCTTCTGTTCTCTAGGTTCATGAGGGATGGAGCTTTCTCTGGCTACCCCATCCCTTCGCAGGTGATTCTGCCTTCCTTTCAGCCTGAGAGCTTCCCATGCTCAACTCATTTACCCCTCATTCCTCCTCAGGGGTCAGCAAGCCGGGGGCTCCTTTCTCTTTCAGCCTTCTGGCTCATTCCCTGCCAGAATCTTCTCAATACACTAAAAGGAGAGCCTCCTCTCCCACCTCACCCCACAGCCCCCACCCTTCTTCTTACTTCCCGCCCCCCCCCCATCCATTTCCCCACGCAGGCAGATTCAAAGCTGTGGTATAAGCATCCATGGGTGGCAGGGAGCCAAGTCTAAGGCTCAAGAGGATGAAGTAAGGTCTGAACACTCACCAAGTGCAGGGTGTCGGCTTTCTGTGTCTGCCTCTGTCGGCTCTTCTGGGCAGCAATGCGATTCTTCTCCCTCCTCTGAACTTTCCTCACATCGTCAGATGAGTCCTGGGAAGCAGATATGATGAGAATTAGGCACATCTTGCTTCTCTCTTCTGAGCTAATGCAGGCTCTCCTGCTGTTTGACATCCATTCAGCCATTCTTCCATTTACCCCTCCATTCCCTATTTACCAAAAGGCCAAATACAAAAGAAAGAACTCTTCCCCACACTCTGTTATGCTCCCTTAGGTCTCTATAATTTTTTTTGGCCAAAAGTTACAGGAAAAGGGCAAAGACCTTGAGGCCTCAATAGAGCTGTATTTGGAAAAGATGGTTAAGGCGATGAAGTGTGTTTTATCACCTCTCTGCCTCTTCAGGGCTGCTCCACCCTTACTTTCTCACTTTTTGGCTCAGAACTTTCTTGCTATTTCTTTTCAAAACTTTTTGAGCACCTACTGGGTGCCAGCTTCTGTACAAGTGGCTTGTAACCCGTGTGCCTTCTGCTGTATTCCTGGGCTGAGGTCCCCATCCCAGATCTGTCTCTTCTTTCCCTTCATTTTGCACAGTGACCTTGACATTTCCCATGACCCTGAGCTCAGGAGGTCAGGACTGGCTTTCATGGTGAAGATTACCTGGCCCTGGCAGGTAGTAAATGGACACTTAAAAGGACAAGGGGGGCCTTGGGTGTTCTCTAAGTACATCTCACAGATGGGCATGTCCTCTGCTTGGGCAGAGAGGTTAGCTCCAGCTTTCACCCAGATGCTGCAGGATGAATGCAGGAGTCTGAGTGAAACCTTTCTGCAAGTCCCCCCAGTCCAGAGGTGTGCCGTTCCCAGGGCAAGACTCTGTGCTCACCGAGCATATGCCTCACTAATTTGCCCAGCACTTCCAGCCATCGCAGTAGGAGGGCACTGGGTTAGATAGGAAGGAAGTGCTCTTCCTCTAAGGGGCATGGGGACCAGGTTGCCATGGGAGCCGTGAGTAATTTCCTTCCTAAGAAGAGTACAGACTTCCAGGCAATCTGAACCACCCTGATACCATCTCAGGCAGAGGACTGGATGGTTTGCCTTCTAGGGGTCTCTATTAGGACTCCTCCCAACCTGCTCCTCTCCTGTTAATGGTTATATTACTTTTATTTTGGCAGCAGCATTTTGAAAGCCCTCTTGGATCTCTGTGCTAAGAAAAAAAAAGGAAGACATTTTAATCCAATGAGTTATTGGAGGAGAAAGAAGCCTTCTTATAGAGAAGGATGTCAAGAAATGTGATAAAGAGAACACCCCAGAAACTGTGAAGCAGGCAGAGTACCCCATTTTTGGCAGCCCCCAAGTTGGAAACTTTGGACTCAGAAGTCACAATCTAGACTCCAAACGCCTCAGAATCTCTATCTCAATCTCTCTGGTTTCCCTGGAGCTGAGCTGAGCTGCTAGGAAATGTCTCCAAGTCTCTAGTCACCTCCTGATTTATTTCCTTCCTCCTGTCATGGGGAGAGCGGTATTGGCTGCAGCCAGCATCCCTCTGCAGTGCCCCAGCAGATAAGATAGAGCCTTCCATGCTGCCCAGTTCCCCTTCCTTTTAACTTCTTTTTTCCCTCCTTTCCTCTCTCTGACCCCTTTCTCTCTTGCCCGGATGGCTGCCTCCTGGAGCATCACACCTCTAGCCTTTGGGCCATGCCTGCCAGCAGCCCATTCTGAGGCTCCTCCTCTTGTGATTGACTGCCTTGGAGAACGCAGCGCCTTTCCTGCGAGAGACCAGAGTTCTCGGATGTTCGTTCTCCTCTGAGCTTCCTAGAAAGCTTCACGGGGTGGGAATCCAGGTGGAGGCGGAGGCCATGGGCACCCCTGGAGGACGAGGAGGAAAGGGGGCTCTGGCAGAATGGCCAGAAGGATCAGGGTCTCTGCCAACAGGCTCAGCTTGATTGCAAATACCTTGTCCCGAGTCTAACAGGCGGCTTATGCCACCAGCCACTCCCTCGCTCCTGGGCAACCTGGGCAGGACAAGGAGGCCCGTCCCTGTTTGTGTCCCCCCAGGAGAATCAGACGGGAGGAGGGAGGGAAGGGGGACTCTACCTGTTTGCCAGGAGGCGGGGAGCGGCTGAAGCTGGAGTCGCTGCTGTCGGAGCTGTGAGGCATGGCTGCAGTCTTCGGGGCTCCTCGCAGCCCCGGAAACCTCTGGGCTCTCTTGTCACCAGCTGGCTTCCCTTCCTGACTGCTCCCCGGCCCCCAGGCCGCCAGCCCACCCCCTTGGCAGGTCCCTCCTCTGCCCGCCCGGCAGCCACCTCTGACCCCTGTGTCCTCCTCGCTCTGGGGTGCAGAGGCTCTGCTCCCCACAGGGACATGTCGTTAGCTTTGGGGCTCTCACGCTCTCTCTCTCTCTCTTGTGGTTTCTGGTAACTCACGCTGGAAGTCACATGGGGCGGAAACTTAAGTTAGAAGTTAATTTAAGATAAAGTACATATCTGGGAAAAGACCCACAGAATTATGTGAAAGAAAGAAAAAATGTACACAAAACCCCAGATACCTTCCGACAGTTTGAAGCTCTCTTTAATTGATGGAGATAAAAGAGAAAAACACCAGGCAGGGAAAAACCCCAGCCAGAATTAGCAAGTCCGGCTACTGTCAACACGGGCAGAAAGGAGAGTCGAGAGCAGGGAAGGAGTTTCCATTGTCACCGGACTTGATTTTTGTAAACCAAAATAAAACAGAGAGACTGGGATTTCTTTCTGGTTTTTGCCTGAAAGCAGCTGCCCACCTGTCCTCACTGCTCTTCCAGTTCAGCCAGTCTTGGGGGGTGGGGGCAGGGGATGGGGTGGGGAGGGGATGAAAAGTCCCAGGCAGGACACAGTTCTTTCCTGACTATCGCTCAGAAGCGATGGTCCCTCTGAAGCCACCGGGAAGGCACTGCCTACCCCTCTTGGCAGGGTGCTCTCTTTCAGGGAGAAGGTGCCTCTCAGGTGAGGGTCTTTCAAGAGCTCCTACTTAATGATTCAAGAAGTTCACTACATCTCTGGCTAGTTTGGCTCGCAGCGGTTTTCAATCTGTGGGTCGAGAACAGTTAGCAGGATCTCCTAAGACCATCAGAAAACACAGCTATTTACATTAAGATTCATAACAGTAGCAAATTACAGTTATGAAGTAGCGACAAAAATAATTTTATGATTGGGGATCACCACAACATGAGGGACTGTATTAAAAGGTCGCAGCATTAGGAAGGTTGAGAACCACTGGCTCAGTGGATAGAGCGTTTGCCTGCAGACTGAAGGGTTCTGGATTCGATTCCAGTCAAGGGCACATGTCTGGGGTTTCGGGCTCAATCCCCAGGAGGGGGCATGCGGGAGGCAGCTGATCAATGATTCTCTCTCATTTGTTGGTGTTTCTATCTCTCCCTCTCCCTTCCTCTCTGAAACCAATACAAATGTACTAAAAAAAAGAAAGAAAGAAATTCACTAGGTCAGAGCCCAGAATGGAAAAAAAAAAGCAAAAAATAAAAATAAATAAAAGTAAAGTGAGCATTATACTTGGAGTCAAACCAGCCACGATTTGAAAACTGGCTTGACCACTTAGTACATCTGTGGCTTTGGGTAGCTCACTTGAGCTCTGTGCCCTCACTTTCTCCATCTGTAAATGGAGGGAGATAAAAGCTGCCCTACCCATCCCTCAGTACTGTTTTGAGAAGCTAATCATATAGCTCGGATTAGAATGCCCGTAGCAAATCGCAAAAGATGCTGCAAAGGGCTATTACTTGGAGTATTAATAGCTTTGTAGTGTTATTAGCCTTGCAATCGGCACATTTAGAGTTTCAGTAAGCAATCCAACACTCACCTGGGCATTTTGGCTTTTTAAAAAGGACTGGCCTTAGTTCTAGTAAGGCTAAAATCGGAATGCTTGCCTTGCTTAGTTTTAGGATCAACAGGAGTTATGGCCCTTAAAGGATATTGTATCCTCTGGCTGAATTTCTGCCCTAAGACAATATTGTTCAAAGGGTAAATTGAGCAAAACAAATTTCTTCTCTCCTAGAAATTGTATTTGAGTCCAGGAGGCAGACAGTAAATAAAGATGTTATTACATAATGCATCAGGTGGCATCAATTGCTATGGAGAAACATAAAGCAGGTAGGGATTTGGGAAATTTGGGGGTCAGTGGGCTGCTAGCTCTATAAGGTGATCATGAAGGTCTTACTGAAAAGAATCACCTGAGTAGAGACTCAAGGGAAGAAAGGGAATGGATGGTGTGGGTGTCTAGGGGAAGAACATTCCATCAAGAACCTGAAATGGGCGTGACTAAGTGGTTGAGGATCAATCTATGAACAGGGAGGTCACAGTTGGATTCCCATCAGAGCACATCCCCAATGTGGGGCTTGCAGGACGCAGCCGATCAATAATTCTCTCTCATCGTTGCTGCTTCTGTCTCTCCCTTCCTCTCTAGAAGCGATAAAAATATATTTTTTAAAAACACCCTGAAATGGGAGTGTGTTTGATGTGTTAGAGCAGTGGTCGGCAAACTCATTAGTCAACAGAGTCAAATATCAACAGTACAACAATTGAAATTTCTTTTGAGAGCCAAATTTTTAAAACTTAAACTTCTTCTAACACCACTTCTTCAAAATAGACTCGCCTAGGCTGTGGTATTTTGTGGAAGAGCCACACTCAAGGGGCCAAAGAGCGCATGTGGCTCAGGAGCCGCAGTGTGCTGACCATTGTGTTAGAGGAACAGCAAGGAGGCCAGACAGGGTGGAGCAGAGAGGCAGTGAATGGCAGCAGATGAAGTCAGCAAGGTGTCTTGCAGGGCTGTGGAGGCCACTGGGAAGATTTTGGCTTTTGTTCTGAGAGAAATGAAGACTCCTGGAGGACCCACCCTCCCACTTCCACTTGGTGATGCTCTATCTCAGCCACTATTTATTTTCTTCATAGCACCCATCACATTTTATAACTATCTGACTAGTTTACTAACTTTGTGCGTGCATGTTTTGATTCCATCATTAGCTCCACTTACAAATTTCATTCAGCAAATGTTTATTGAGCACTTACCAGGTTTCAGACAATGTTCTAAGTACTGGAAACACAGTTAGTAATTGGCTTTTTCTCAGAACAAGATGATGAATCAGTCTAGCTTTTGCTGCCTAACAACCCACAAGAAACGTCAACGATTTAAAACAACCAAGTATTTAGCTTGTGAGTCTGAAGGTCATCTGGAAGGTTCTTCTGGTAGAGGTTGGGCTAGGCGGATCGCAGCTGGACTCTGTCGCGTATCCTCAGACAGCTAAGGTTGGCCGCTAATTGGCGTATCTAGAATGGTCTTGTCTGGGATGGTCCTGTTCCAGGTGGTCTCTCCTCCCCGAACAGGTTTGCTTGGGCTTGTTTACACAGCAGCTGCTCTGCTGGGATTCCAGGAGTAAGAGCAGAAACTTGCATAGCCCCCAAAGGCCCAGACTCACATTCTGCACGCTGCTCCTTCTGCGCATGCTTTCGGACAAAGACCATCACAAGGCTGGCCCGAACCCAGTGGACTGAGGAGCAGACTTCACCTCTTGATAGGAGGCATGTCAAGAACTGTGGCCATTTCTGCCACCTCCCGCAGATGAGGAGCCCGTGGAGGCTTTAGAGCAGAGGAATGGCGAGCTCTAACTTGGGTTTAACCAGACCTCTCTGGATGCAGTTGAGATTTTACAAGGGGGGAGCAGAGTGTAACTAAGGAGGCCAGTTAGGATTACAGTATTGAATTATTGCAATAATCCAAGTGAAAGATATTGGCAGCATAGACCACTGAGGAGGTGATGAAAGTGGTGAGAAGTGGCCAGGGAAAACCAAAGACTGTGTTTCTCTCCTCTGTACTAGTAGGTAGATGTCCAGTGCCTAGGAAATACCTAATAAAGAGCTGTCAAGTGAATCAATGTATGGATAAATAAATGAATTCCCCAAGAACTTAGCTCATAACTTATGATGCTTATCATGGCCCATAATGTCCTATATCTATTCTCACCCATAATATACCGAAAGCTGTATAAGGATAAAAATGGTCATATTTATGTTTTATTAAGTTTAATTTAACATTTATTAACAACTGTTATGTAGCAGAAATCATAATTATGAACAAGACAGAGATCCTGCCCTCATAGCAAGAAGGGGAAGTAGCCAACTAGACAAATAGGTTATTATAGTGTTATAATATTTACATGAAGTTCTTTGTCTTTGAATAGTCTATCATTCAAGCAAATACTTGTTGAATGAATAATTGCTTGATTCTGTGGTTTCACATCAATACACTTACTCAATATGTAACAGAGACTAATGAGAAATTAAAATATTAGCTGACATAGAAAGAT
Organism: Lasiurus borealis; assembly: GCA_004026805.1. Taxonomy (NCBI): domain Eukaryota; kingdom Metazoa; phylum Chordata; class Mammalia; order Chiroptera; family Vespertilionidae; genus Lasiurus; species Lasiurus borealis. The sequence goes on along the minus strand of PVJN01025623.1, from coordinate 2,789 downwards.
GGTCTCTTTCAATGATATTCCTGGAATTATTTTTAAATATTGAAGATTAAGGAATGCCATCGTCAACCTATGAATCAGAAGGTCACGGTTCGATTCCCAGTCAGAGTACATGCCTGGGTTGCCGGCTTGATTCCCAGTAAGAGGGGGGCGGGATGCTCCTGGCAGCTGATCAGTGATTCTCCCTCATCGGTGATGGTTCTCTCTCCCTCTCCCTCTCCCTTCCTCTCTGAAATCAACAAAAAAAAGTATTTTTAAAAGATGAAGGAATAACACACACTTGTGTATCCACTATTAAACTTAATCATAAATTATGAATAGAGCTGAAGGACTCTGTCCATCCTTTCCTAATCCCATTCACCACCTCCACCTCCAAGCAACTATTTTCTAGAATGTGGCTTAGTGAATTATTCCTATTCACTTTCCTATGCTTGAACCACATGTATATGTATACCCAAACAGTGTTGCCATGCATGACTTCAAACGTTTCACACTGTCAATATTTTCACATTTAACTTCTATTAGTATTTTACAGTATAGTATACTAGTAGCTTGGGATACCTGAGGTATCACATTCAGGTTATTTGGAGAACTCCACAAAGCAACCAAGTACAGTTGTAACGCAGCCAGCACCAGTCAGTTAACATCAGCCTAAGAAGACTGCTAAGGTGGCATTTGCAGAACCCTCCACTTCCTTATGCTGACAATGAACATGGTGTCAGGACAGCTGTTGGCTCACACATAGCCCTGGCACAAATTAGAAAACAGTGCCACCTCTTGGTCGGCACTCCCAGGCCAAAGGGCATTGGCTGGTTGGTGAGCACCTATTTGACGGGGGCTCTTGAACAGTGAACAATTTGCACACCAGTTTCTGGCATCCTTGGTGTATATCCTTGACTGTGTGCCAAGTGCATGAATTTACCCACCAATTCTCACAACAGTCATAGGAGGTAAGTACTATTCTCCTCCACCCCAACGTTTTTGGATGTGGAATACTGAGGCACAGAGAGATTAAGTAACTTCTGTTCAGGGTCACTCTTGGCAGCTGGCTTTCCCCAGATCAATCAGTCTGAGAGAGAGAGAGAGAGAGAGAGAGAGAGAGAGAGAGAGAGAGAGAGAGAGAACCTTCACAGTGCATTTTATGACCTAGTCTCCCATCCCTTCTGCTTTATTCTTTGCATTAGAAGCAAAGCTCTAAGTCACCCAGCTCACACTCAAGGAGAAGCAAATAAGGCTCTATCTCTTGACTGATTTCTGCGGGACAGAGCTGGATGAGGGATGGTCTGAGATCAGGGGGGAGGCACAAGGCAGCATTCTGCTCCTAGCTCTGTCTCCAACTGTCTTTATCACCAGAGGAAGGTCTCATTCCCTCTCTGGGCCTCTGTTTCCCCAGGTGCTAATTTGGTGGAAGGGAATCATAGAGACCCTTAGGAGAAGCTGCTTTCACGAGTAGATTTAAATGACTTATAATCGAAGGTCACATACTTGACAACCTGTGTAGCATGGACACTTATTAGCTGAAACAGATCCTGCTGTAACGAGTTGCTGGATTGTGGGAGGTGGGAGAGGGGGCTGTCTTGAGGGAGGGGGAAGGAGAAGTTGAGGAGGGGGAACCCCAAGAATTTAGGGCAGCAGCTGTTTGCCAATCTGTATTTCAGCGTTTTAATAACTGGTAATGTTAACACCAGTGCCAAGGGATCATCAGCCTCGTTTAGGTAGGTAAATGGGCTTCTTAAGACATTTGAAAATAGATGGTATTTTTAGAGCCACAACCTGCTAGATTCATATCTATTCAGTTTCAGTTCTCCTATTGGTTTGCTATTCCAAGTATTAGGACAAATATATACTTCAGTCCAATGCCTGCTGACTCAGCTCATTTCCAAGACTGTCTTACTAGAGCATCGATGCTCTGACCAAATCATTAAGGAAGGGTTGAAACTTGGGAGAAACCTGAGTGTCTGTGGTTCCCCAGGTGTGGGGGCAGGGCGGGTGCTAACTGCAGATTTAAGTACTTTTCCTTCAGAAGCAGCATTTCAGAAATCAGGCTTCCGTCCCTGGAAGGAGATGCAAAATCTCTCAAAGCCAAAAAGAAGGAAGGAGATTCTGGCCTGGGATCCATCCTCAGAAGATCTGATTTCATTGGTCTGAGCAGAGGTGTTTTTCCCAAGCTCCCCAAGCAGGGATACAGGAGAAATGGGGGCGCCCACTTCTCCAGGCAGGGACAGTTTGTGTCCTCAGAATCAAGGTCATTGCTAGCCCAGAAGGAATAGCCATCACTCATCTCTCTCTCATGTCTGTTTGTTCTCTCACCTTCTGGGAAACACAAAGGCACCCAGTGATTCCAGTGCCCTGGGTTTCACTGCTCCAGATCTATTCTCACTACCTGTTTTGAGCTGGTACTTGACCTGTTGGAGTTGACCCAAGTCTGGCAGTCTGCAAAGCATCCCAAGCAAAATGGGGTCCTGGGAGGGAGTTAGGGTCCGGAAGCCCTGCCCTCTCCTCGGGGGCTGTCACTGGTGCATTCAGTGGCCACACGGGCCGTTGGGTGAATTTAGGCCCCGCGGCCTTTTGCCCTGAGAGGCAATTTCACTAGAGCAGCTTGCCTTCCATTCCCTGATCGCCCCCTCTCTAGTTAGTAAAGATGAAACCAGGTAGAAGAAAGGAGAGAAGAAAGGAGTCTCCTGAGAGTGCAGGCAAATGTCCCCGGGATTCCCAAGGGCCCCACACTGAGGCCGCTTGTGACTGGGGTAGGACAGAGGAGGCCTTCTCCTGCCCTCCCCCTGCTGCCCACC
>PVJN01025622.1:16266-29947 GCA_004026805.1 Lasiurus borealis | reverse complement strand
CTGCTCACAGCTCAACTTCTAAATATGATAAATAAATCCAAGAACAATTATGAAAGGAGTTACAAGACTGATGATCATAAAACTATGTGAGATCTTAAAATCTCAAGGAAAGATAAAATCATAAAAAGTGAAAATGATCTTTGCCCACTGATTCAGATATAGTTGTCTGGGCTTTTTGTTTTCTTTTCTTTCTGGGGGGCGGGGTGGGGTGTACTTTTTGAGACATGGTTTTATAAATTGTGCTCATGGTATACACAGCATGTCATATGTAAATAATACTGACACTGTCCATTATGGGAACTTTTATGAAGTACAAAATTCTACTATTATATTAATTTAATTGCTTATGCATTCAAGAAAATTTTGTGGCAGAAGCTATTAGGGACTAAGGATATAAAATGTAAAGCCTATATCTGCCTTTAAGAAGTCTCAATCTAAAAAGAGAAAAATACGTTTAAATACATCCTTCAGGCACTGCATTGAGGGGTATGTCCTCAACTAGTGAGGGTAGAAAAGAAGATCTGATCAATTTCAACACAGATTAAATACAACAAGAAATCAGCCCTATTTTTAAATGAAAATAATGTTAGCATTTTATGCTTTAGTATAGTATTCACTATTGGGTTTTGGTAAAAAGATCTACTACGTTTAAATAGTTTCCTTCATTTTTAAATTACTTGGATGCATTTTATTAGAAATGGCTGTTAAATTTTATGATGCCTTTCAGGCATCTATTGATATAATTATTGACTTTCTTCATTTAATTTGTTGGTGTAATAAATTACATTGATGGATTTCCTTATATTGAACCATCCTTACAGTCTTAGAATAAACTCTACTAGGTCATATTACACTTTTCTTATAATACACAGCTGGAATCAATTGCTACATGCTATACAGAATTTTTATATCTATATTCATATAGAAAAATATTTTTTTCTTTTTGTTATATATTGATCAACTTTTAGTAATAAAGTTATGTTAGCATTATAAAAAAATCAGGAAGCTTTGGCTCCTTTTCTACGGTCTGGAATGATTCAAACCTTGGATATTTTTATACATTTTTTTAATTGATTTCAGAGAAGATGGGAGAGGGAGAGAGATATAGGAACATCAGTGATGAGAGAGAATCATCGATCATTGGTCATCAATTGGCTACCTCCTGTATGGCCCCTACTGGAGATCGAGCTCTGATCAGGAACCAAACTGTGAGCTCCTGGTTCATGGGTTGACACTCAACCACTGAGCCACACCAACCGGGCTCCATGTTCTATTTTTCACTGCATCATTGAGCATGTATCATCTTATCCATGACCAACCTTTAGCATTAGGAGAGTTAACAGCTCAATAATTTCTTCCAAACTCCCAGCTCTGAACAAAAAACAGGCTTTTTACAAAATTAAGCCTCATCAACCTCTATGTGTAATATTTTTATCTTCTTGTTTGAAACCACAAGGTCACAAGTTGGCCAGTATATATCCAGTCAGTACATCATCACACCAGCATATCAAGCAGTTCAAAGTAGGCAAGGGGAATAATTTTCTCTTACAAATTTTTGCATTTTTACTTGAACATGAAAGTATTTCACAGGTGCTTCCTAGCATACTTCCGACTGACAGGTTGTCAGTCAGAATTTAGTCACATGACCACTCTTGGCTGCAAGGATGGCTGGGAAAGTATAAATTTGGCAAAGGGGAAAAAGATCTCCATGACCAACTTAGACAAGGCTGATTCAGTCTTTGAAGAAAGGTACTTTGCCTCTCTGATGAAAATGCAGGTTTGCTTAACAAGGAAGTAGAGGGAATGGCTATTGGTTGACTGCTAACAATGTCTATTATAGATACTCTCCATGTAGCATTACTAACAACATTTTTTTTTCATCTCATGACTTGGGAAGAGAATCTGTGAGTTTATATGGTCTTAAATTAAACAAAATCTCTATTCTGTTGGGTGTTTTCTCTTGATGCAGCTTTACAAGGCAACCAAACTTTCGTTTTTATATGTTTTGTTATTTCTTTTCAAATCTCTAAGAGGTATACAACATTATTGCCCAATTTTGTATTTCATTCTGAGTCATTCTGCTGGTTACCACAAGTAAAGCCTTTGCAATTAAATTCCCAACAAAAACAAACAAAATAAAAAACATTAATCCCCCTCTTACCTCTGATTCTTAAGCTAAATAATTGGTGGCTTTTGTACCAAGCCTGCAGGAGAAGAGTCTTCCAGAGCCTTTCCTATAGCAGACAGCAAATCCTAATGCAGCACAAGCATGACTGTGGCTGGAATTCATCCTTTCGTTAAAGGCTTAAGCTTTGGAACTTCTCTTCACTCTGACATTTACTTTGACCTTTAGATCTTTATTTTCTCTGTTAATCAATATAACCCAACATTAATTTGTAAATACTTCTTTGCTTTCTCTCTTCTTCCTTCTCTAAATTAATCTAAAGAATAAATGAGCCCTTGCTGGTTTGGCTCAGTAGGTAGAGCATCGGCCTGTGGACTGAAGGGTCCCTGGTTTGATTCCCATCAAGGGCAGATGCCTGGGTTTCAGATTCAATACCTATAGGAGGTGTGCAGGGATAGCTGATCAATAATTCTCTCTCATCATTGATGTTTATCTCTCTCTCTCCCTTCTTTTACTCTCTGAAATCAATTAAAAATATTTTTTAAAAATAAAGATTTTTATCATTTCTCATTTTTCTTATCATTCCTCCTCCTTTTCCTCTCTTCTTCATTATTACAGTCTTCAATAATCCTCCCTTAATTGAAAACTCCCCTTATTCAAAATTTAATTATACATAGACTATACTAAATTCAAAATTAGTGGACTTCCACTGTAATCATCACGATTGCAGTATATATTATACATACAAAGTATCATTGCTTTTTTTGTCTGCACCTCTTACACAAATGTTTAATACAAGTCATTAAAATGATGGAGGTGGACACAAAATAAGGGCATAGGAAGAAATCATTAAAAATTTATAAGGAGTGGGGCCTGATAAATGTAAATTTATTATACAGAATTAAAAATTAATAATTTAAGATATAATGAAAATGAGATTTGTATCTATTAATGTTAGGTCAGCTGTAACTTAGACTTTCAAAATAGAGTAGTTTAATATAGACATTATTTGTCTCTCATTGTTCATGGCTCTTTGGCCATAACTTGGTAAGGTGGCCAAAGGAGTCTATAAGGAAGGCTAAAAAATATAGTCCTTTAATTCAGCGTCATTGTGTTCACCTAGCCCAGTGGTCAGCAACAATGACTCACAAGCCACATGCGGCTCTTTAGCCCCTTGAGTGTGGCTCTTCCACAAAATACCACAGCCTAGGAGAGTCTATTTTGAAGAAGTAGCATTAGAAAAAGTTTAAGTTTAAAAATTTGGCTCTCAAAAGAAATTTCAATCATTGTACTATTGATGTTTGGCTCTGTTGACTAATGAGTTTGCCTACCACTGGCCTAGCCAAAAGGAAAGTGTCAAACAAAGATAGGGAATATAATACCTCAATTTGATGGTTGTGCTTAGCAATTGATTCGCTAAGAAGAGGATGAATTGGGGGATGTAACAGGACATCTCTGCAGTATCACTGGGGAATCATTGCAACACAATTGATTGAACATAAAACATATTTTGGGTGCTTTCCTAATTTTTCTCTGATATGCAATCCTTCTTACTTATACATTTTCCTAAGGGACCAACATTGGTTTTCGGGACAGGGGAAAAAATCTTACCCATATTATGTATAAAACACAGAAATACATACAATTCATATTAGATATACAATATAACTGTGGTATTAAAATTCATGGAGGAGGCTTTTAGTAAAAAACAACTTAAAAGGCTCTTTGAGTGGTGATCAAGGTAAGGTTGCCAGAAAAAAAATGTTGATCAGCATTGTTTAAATCTAATGCAGGAGTTCCCAGAAACAACTCAAAGCTGAGAGCAAGGAAACACTTGTCTTTGGGCAAAGCTTCTTTTTCGTATTCTACACGTTATATAATGCAATCAATAGAAAGGAGGTGTCATTCCAAATAGGGCTGACCACTCATTTGACAATTATTTTTGAGTACCTATAGGTGAAAAAAATATGTGTGTGCTGAGGACACAGCTAAGAATGGAATCGACACTCTTGCTCTCATGGGGTTTACAGGTTATTGCAGAAGGTAGACACTGGCCATTGGATTGCATCGATGGCAGATCATAAGGTCGAGTGTCCAAGGCATCTATACTTGGCTTCTGAATGTAAATCTGCTTCACCACTTTATTGCTAAGTGACCTGTGCAAATGTTACCCTCTTTTACTACAGTTTCTATCACCTAATATCCACCTAATAACATTTTTGTGAAAATTCAGCAAGAGACTAAATGTACTATAACCATATGTAGCATAGATGAGGTACTTAAGAAAATGGCATTATTCATATTATAAGGTAGTTTCCTCCTACATATTTTGGCTGAATCCATGTTTGTCTCCTATCTTAAATTGCTTACGTTTGACCAATTGTATTCACTCATTTCTTCCTCTTCCTTTATCCCGCAATCTATGCTGTTAATACTTTCCAATGGCTCCAGAACCAGATTTTTTAAACCATTTGGATTTATAGCTGGCCTGAAAGACCTAAGGCCCAGAAAATCTAGGATGTATGATCATTTATACTTTTTAAGCTGTTGATTCAAAATATTCATTGAGAACCTATTGCATGCCAAACTCTGACTTGGGGTTAGATGCTAAAAAGGCTGAAAAGAACAAAATTGACCCACTTTGTATATATCCATGAAATGACAAAGAACAGAGAATATTGGAAGGATAACCATTAAGAATGGGGCACAGAGACACTAATCAGCTTGGGGTACTAGTCTCATTTGCTAATTACTATCATGTTCCCACTCTTCCTGTCCTTCCTATTTGTATTCTCACATTAAAATTTCCACAGCTGCTCTGAAAAAGAGTTCAACTTTATTTTAGTCTCTATCTCCCTTTTCCTCCCTGCTTCTCTCCCACTCCCCTCTTTCTATCTACTTCTCTGTCTCTCTCTCCGGGTCTCACACACAAAACACTAAGTCTCCTACATTCTCCCCAAATTTGTACATGTTTTCTTTCTTTTCTTTTCTTTTTTCTTTTTTGGTTTTGTTTTGTTTTTGAGGTTCAATAATATTTTATTTATTTATTTTTAGGAAGAATTTTAATTTTTTTATTAATATGTTACATGTATACATATCTTCCCATTGCCCCCCCCAACCCTCCCAAGGATACCCTGACCCCCCAGTGTCTTGTATTCATTGGTTATGCTTATATGCATGTATACAAGTTCTTTGGTTGATCTCTTATCTACCCTTTATCTTCCTTTTATTAAGTTGTATAAGTTGGCTGTAGATGTTGGAGATTAAATCTTTATCAGTGATAACATTTGCAAATATGTTCTCCCATACAGTGGGCTTTCTTGTTGTTTTGTTGATGGTATCTTTTGCTGTGCAAAAGCTTTTTATTTTGATGTAATCACATTTGTTTATTTTCTCTTTAGCTTCCATCAGTATCAGTGAAGAAGTTCTTTTGACATATGTCTGAGGTTGTGCTGCCTGTGGATCCTTCTAGTATTTTTATGGTTTCCCATCTTATGTTTAAGTCCTGAATCCATTTGGAGTTTATTTTTGAGTATGGTGTAAGTTGGTGGTCTAGTTTCATTTTTTTGCATGTATCTGTCCAATTTTCCCAACACCATTTATTGAAGAGGCTGTCTTGACCCCATTGTATGTTCATGCCTCCTTTGTCAATTATTTTTTAATTTTTTTTAATTTTATTGATTTTTTTTACAGAGAGGAAAGGAGAGGAATAGAAAGTCAAAAACGTCAATGAGAGAGAGACATCGATCAGCTGCCTCCTGCACACCCCACACTGGAGACGTGCCTGCAAGCCAAGTACATGCCCTCGACCAGAATCGAACCTGGGACCCTTCAGTCCGCAAGCTGATGCTCTATCCACTGAGCCAAACCAGTCCCTTGGCTCCTTTGTCAAATATTAGTTAAGCATAGTGGTTTGGGTGGATATCTGGGTTCTCTATTCTATTCCATTGGTCTATATGTCTGTTCTTATGCCAGTACCAGGCTGATTTGAGAACAGTTGCTTTGTAATATAGCTTGAAATCTGGTATTGAGATCCCACCTACTTTATTCTTCTTTCTCAGGATGGCTATGGATATTTTGGGTCTTTTTTTGTTCCAGATGAATCTTTGATGAGTTCTTTCTAGGTCTGTGAAATATGTCGTTGGTATTTTAATGGGTAATGCATTGAACCTATAGATTGCTTTGGGTAGTATCGACATTTTAATGATGTTGATTCTCCCAATCCATGAGCATGGTATGCTTTTCCATCTGTTTACATCTTCCTCTATCTCTTTTTTCAGTGTCCTGTAGTTTTCTGCATATATGTCTTTACTTCCTTAGTTAGGTTTATTCCTAGGTATCCTAATTTTTTTGGTACATGTTTTCTTAATTGTCATCACTGGTATCATATGGCCTACCCTTACTATTCAAAGTGAAGCCCATACACTAGGATCTCCTCCATCACTCGGTAGCCTGTCAGAAGTGCAGAATCTCAGGTCCTACTCCCCTACCCACGCCTATACACACACACACAATGAATCAGAATATCACCACTACCATTGAATGAATCAGCATCTGCACCATAACAAGAAGTGATTCATATGCACATTAGAGCTGAAGAAGCCTGCTTGGTCTAAAGCAGAAGATAGAAGACTTTTTTCTCACTTTCTACTGTTATGATCACTTTGATGTCCCATTTTATTCCTTGTCATGACTTACATTTCTCTGTGAATTGACAGATGAATCATTTGATGAAATATTTGTCCAAGAAAAATTCTTGTTTCCTAAGAAGTGGAGTGGTGATGTGAGATCGATCACAAAGAATAGCATTTCAATGTCATGCCAATTATCTCCCAAATTTAGACACTGTTTCTCTTTTACTTTATATTTCTTAGTGGCATATTTTGGTTGTTTAGATTTTGGTCAAGTTAACCATCTCTTCTACTCTTCTTAAGAACAAATTTTTTAGTTCTGGGGAATTTTATGTAAGACTAGATGTCTTCATTCAGATGTTCTTCAGTCAAAAAGTTTTCAAATAATTTATTTTGTATGTAACATCTCCTAGGCTCTCAACCTTATCAGCAATGTGCATTTGTCCCCTAATATATGGGAAGGATCCTATAACTCTTTTAATATACAGTGGTACCTCGAGATATGAGTTTAATTCGTTCCGTAGCCTTGAGTCATGGGAAACTATAAGATGCTCAGAGTCGAGGTAAACTGGTGGGTCGTGTGCAGCCGGCCGATCCACGAGATTACTCCTATCTCAAATTTTGCTCATATTTTAAAGCAAAAACCGCTCGCTCGATGGCTCGTATCTCAAAAATCTCATATGTTAGGGCACTCGTATCTTGAGGTACCACTGTACTTCAATTCCCCTTTTTATAAAATGAGAATAAATATAGTACTTATTTTATAGGATTATTATTGAAGAATAGAGTCTATTGGATGTAAAATGCTTGGAACAGGGCCTGACCCAATTTTAATTATTGATACTACTAGAGGCCCAGTGCACGAAGATTTGTACAAGAATGGGCCTTCCTTCCCCTGGCGCCTTCCCACACTGCCCAGAGCCCCAAAGTGGCTGGGATGGTACAGAACTCCTGTGTCATCATCATGGTGTAGATGCAAACGTCCCGCCCCTGCAGCTCTGTGTCTGTGTATGCAAATTAACCCTCCATCTTTGTTGGGTTAATTTGCATACTCACTCCTGTTGGCTGGTGGGTATCTCAAAGGTATGGTCAATTTGCATCTTTCTTTGTAATTAGTGTAGATTACTATCCCCATTTTGCATATAAGAAAAATAAAGCACAAAGGAATTTTATAACTTGCCCAGGTTACATAGGTGTTGGTTATTGGCAAAGAAGGCAGTCTGCTCTATAATATATGGTGACAGGAGGAAATAAGGAACTAAACCATATAACTTCAGAGAAGCTGTGAAATAATCCAACTGTGTAGTCAAGGCTAGGCACTTAATGGTGTGGCACAAGAAGTACCCAGAGAGGGATTACACGTCTGAATGGCAGCAAGCCTCTTTAGGAGTATTCAACTCACAAATTATTTCCCTCCTATCAAAACCAGGGAAATAGAAAAACCCTCCCACAGAAGGACATAGAGAAGAAAACATTTTTAGAAGCTACTTGAGAATAAAAATTTAGAACAACATTGTACACTCATAAATTCTAATTTGCAAAGATCATTGCAGTATCAAACAGGAACAAAAAATAGCTAAATCCTATCAATACTTTCATCTATTTTACAAATGTTTAATGAGTGCCCACTATGTGCCAGGTAAGGTTCTAAGGAGTAGAAATACAACAGCTTTCATGGCACTTAAATTTAGGTATGCAATGAATACACAAATAATTTGAGTTAGTGAAAAGACATCTAGGTAAAATAAAAAGGGTTAATGTTATAATAAAAAATTTTATGCCCTGGCTGGTGTGGCTCAACTGGTTGGGCATTGTCCTGTGCACCAAATGGGTGCTGGTTCAATTACTGGTCAGGGCACATATCTAGGCTAAGGGTTTGATCCCAGGTAAGGGGTGTGTAAGAGGCAGCTGGTTGATATTTTACTCTCACATTAATGTTTCTCTCTATTTCTCTTTCTCCTCTCTTTCTCTTTCTGTTTCTCTCTTTTTCTCCCTACCTCCTTCCCTCTCTCTCTAAAAATTAATTTAAAATCTTTTTTTCAATTTTGTTTATTCTTTGAATGTCAAAAAAATGTTAAGAGACTGAAAATTCTCTGTAATGAATGAGTTTAGCAGTTCTGAGACAAGGTAGTGACTAGCATGAACTGACACAGCTTAACACCAACAAACGAAACATGGAACCAACCAGGGCCTCCAGAAGAGGATTCAGACAAAAGTAGTGCAGACATTTTCATTAGCTACTCTTAATTAAGAAGTGACTACTCTGAAGCTATATATACTATATGTCTGTGTTCCTACACTATATGTAGATTTCTCAACAAACCTTTTTTGGTCACTTTATAAAATTTGGAATTCAAATAACCCCTTGGGTATACTGTATAATGCTTAAACAGGACAGGATAACTGACAGTTATGGTTAGTCCTGGCACATCAAGGAAATAAATCCCAATAAGCAGTTCCTTCTGAACAATGGTGTCTGAGCAGGGACTTTGCTCTGTCATTCATCATACCTTTTTCATCTTATCCTCTTTGGTAATCTTCTCCCGGGCAGTCTTTGAACTAAGACTTACACAAACTACACTATAAAACTTGATGTCCCTGTGCAGAAATAGAACTCAGAGAAAACTTAGCACGCCACTTCCTGCTTAATACCATGGCTTTCTGCATCCTTAAATTTCTGAGGTCTGAATGTTCCATTTATCTGTGTCCCACGCGGTGGCAGACACTAGGCCTTAAACATAGCAAGTGATATCTATATAATGTAGTGCTCTTTCTGTTTTAAAATTAGGTGATACAAAAGTTCATTCAAAATAGATCCAAAACCTAAAAGAGCTAAAATTATAAAATTCTTGGAAGAAAACATGGAGGAGGAAAAATAGTGGCGGAATAGACAGATGCATCTGGAGCTTTGTCGCTGGGCAGAGGGAGAGAGAGCAGCTGAGAGTCGCACTGGGAGCGATTGTTGAAAAGTTAAGAGTCAGTTATCCTCCAGCAGAAGGTGAGGGACTGCTGGACAGGGCCTTTCCTGACCAGGCAGCCCCACTGCCACGGGGTTTTTGTCTGCCAGAGCCACCAGCGCGAACGCAGAGACCGCGCCATCTTGCAGAGGGAGGTGGATGTCTGCAGCAGTCTGAAAGCTGCAGCTGAAGCACTCACCAAACAGCTGGGGCATCTAGAACACTGCTCTCCAATCTGCACAGACACATGGACTCACAGGAGATCCATATGGCACATGGATAGGTCAGATTTCACCTGGGATAAGGTGAGGTCTCCTGTCCCACAGAACAGAGACGTGCACACTGTGGGAACTGGGCTGCGGGAAAGCTGCCTCTGGACAGGTCCGCAGATGTGGGGCAGGGCGTGATCCCTAAGTGTGGAAGCAAACTCTCAGAGCTGTTGACAGAGGGGAGCTCTGGAAAACGACTCATTTTGATCTGAGGCAGAAGGACAGCCTGGGAGTTATTACAGTGTCCCAGCTGAAAAATCCCCACAAACCTGTTTTGAGAACCACAGAGTAGTTGGATCTGAGCACAGCCTAGAGAGGTCCTGTGCTTAGTCTCAGAGGTCACTTCCAAAACACTGCCACCCAGTGGACGACGCACAAATTGACTCTCACATAACCACAAAACAATAAAGAGATTAAGACCTCAGCAATGGAACACAGGGAACTGTAATACCCTCCCTACTGGGAAACAGGAGTGCCAAGCAGAAAAATAGTGGAAGTGAATGAATGACCATTCTATTTTTTTTCTTTTTTTTTCTTCTTTAAAATTTTTTATTTTATTTTATTTTTCACTTTTACATATTTTAATTACAAAACTATTTTTTCTTTCCTCCTCAATTGATTTTACATTTTTAATTATTACATTTTCGTTTTCAACTAGTATTATTACTACTACTTTTTACCTTTTTGGAAAAAAACAAGTGTCATTTCGTTTTCCCTTTATTTTACATCAGGATTAGAGTTCTACATTCTATTTTCATCTTTCCTTTAGCATAATTTTACTCTATCTCAATTCTACTTTTATGCCAACACTTTCCTCTAACTTTCCACATTTTGTTGTCTTATTTCTCTTTCCCTTTTCCAACTTTACATTCTCCCTATTCTTTCTCTTTACCTGGTTAAAATTTCACCCCACTTATATATCTAATTTCAAATCCCCTACTCCAAATCCATACATACCTCTCTATTCTAGTCTTCACTATCCAAAAAGTTATTTTTCTCTATGTCCTTTTGTTGCTGTTTGCCTGAAGAGTGATTATATCGATTTTTTTACTTTTTTGTGAGATTGCTTTAGCTTATTCTACTTGTTTTATTTTGCTTTTTGTTTCCTTTGTTTTGCTTTGTTTTTTACCTCTCTTTTCCCTTGAATACCTCGATACCAGTTGTTATTTGTAGTTTGTATTAATCTCCAGGTATTGGTTGCCGGCATTTATTGGGATTAGTGACTGTTCTATTGGAGTTTTCTCCTGACATCTATATTGTGTTCCCCTTTTCTCTCTTATCCGCTTTCTTTTCTCTCTGACTTTTTTTCTCTTTCTCTTTTCCTCTTGTTCTTCTCCTTTTTATTTTCTTATTTGATTTTATTTTTTTGTTCATTTATTTTTTTTGCCCTCTCCCAATTTGATTTTGGCACTTCATTCTTTTCTTTTTTCCTTATTTTCTTCTTCTTCTTTATCTACTTACCCCTAATTTGTCTTTCATTGGTGGTCACCTTATTTGTGATTATTAACATCATGAATATATTTCTGTTCAGTGCCTTGTGTTTTGTACCTGGTCGTGTTGTAGTTTATGCCTTTGAATCAACGCAGGAGAGAGAACTACAAACCAGACACCCGAAGAAGAAAGACCATGGGCAGAAGAAGAAACAGCCTGCATACGACAGAAAGGTAGGTATCACCAGAAAAACAAGTGAACGAAATGGAAGCAGAAATAAGCCTGCCAGAGAAAGAGTTCAGAGAAATTATCATAAAGTGGATGAAAAGAATGGAAGACAAAATCAACAGTGTAAGAGCCAAGAGGAAATGAAGAAGACCCAAGAGAAAATGAAGAAGAAGCAAGAAGAAATGCAGAAAAACCTAGAAGAAATGCAGAATAACCAAGAAGAAATGAAAAATGATATCACTGCTATAAAGAACTCAATAGAAAGCATCAAAAGTAGACTACAAGAAGCAGAGGACCGCATCAGTGAGCTAGAAAACATGGTGGGAAAAAATACCCAAGTACAACAGCTTCTAGAAAAAAAATTAAAAAGCGAGAGGAGAGCCGAAGGGAACTTTGGGATAACATGAAACAAAACAACATCCACAAAATTGGGGGTCCAGAAAGAGTGGAAACTGAGCAAGGATTAGAAAACCTCTTTGAAGAAATAATGACAGAAAATTTCTCCAATATAGGAAAGAAAAACCCCACACAAATCCAAGAAGTTCACAGAGTCGCAATCAAAATGAACCCCAAAAAAACAACACCGAGGCACACTATAATTAAATTGGAAAACGCCAATGACAAAGTAAGAAACTTAAAAGCGGCCAGAGAGAAACCGAAAGTTACATACAAAGGAACCCCCATAAGACTAGCTACTGATTTCTCAACAGAAACTCATCAGGCCAGAAGGGAATGGAATGAAATATACAAAGTCATGCAAAGAATGGTCTGAATTCAAGAATACTGTACCCTGCAAGGCTTTCAATCAAAATTGAAGGTGAAATCAAAAGCTTCACAGACAAAAAAGGACTAAGGGAATATATTACCACCAAACCAGCAATGCAAGAAATGTTAAAGGGTCTTCTGTAATAAAAGAAATAGAAAGCGAAGAAGGAACTCCGGGGTAAAAAGTAAAAATGGCGACAGATAAGTACCTATCAATAATAACTTTAAATGTAAATGGATTAAATGCTCCAATCAAAAGACATAGGATAACTGATTGGATAAGAAAAGATGATCCATATATCTGCTGTCTAGAAGAAACCCACCTTAGGAAAAGAGATGCACACAGATTGAAGGTGAAGGGATGGAACATGGTATTTCAGGCAAATGGAAATGAAAAAAAAGCTGGGGTTGCAATACTTATATCAGACAAATTAGATCTCAAAGTGAAGGACATAACAAGTGACAAAGAAAGCCACTTCATAATACTAAAGGGAACAATCCAACAAGAAGAAATAACTCTGGTAAACATATACGCACTCAAAATAGGAGCACCTAAATACACAAAAAAAAAACTCCTTCAGGATATTAAGGGAGAGATTGACAGCAATGCAATCATAATAGGAGACTTTAATACCCCACTATCACCATTGGACAAATCCTCTAAATAAAAACTCAGCAAAGAAACATCAATCCTAAATGACTCACTAGACCAGATGGAATTAATTGACATCTTCAGAACATTTCACCCCAAAGCCACAGAATATACATTCTTCTCTAGTGCACATGGGTCATAAAGATAGATAATACGTTGGGTCATAATAAAAGTCTCTTCAAATTCAAGAAGACAGAAATCATATCAAGCATTTTCTCAGTCCACAGTGGCATAAAACTGGAAATCAACTATAATAAAAACAATAGAAAGAAATCAAACGCATGGAGACTAAACATCATGCTATTAAACAATGACTGGGAAAACAGAGAGATCAAGGAAGAAATAAAAAACATCATGGCAACAAATGACAATGACAACACAACAATACAAAATTTATGGGACACAGTGAAAGCAGTCTTGAGAGGGAAGTTCATAGCCCTACAAGCCTACTACAAAAAAAAAAAAAAAAAAAAAAAAAAAAAAAAAAAAAAAAAAAAAAAAAAAAAAAAAAAAAAAAAAAAAAAAAAAAAAAAAAAAAAAAAAAAAAAAAAAAAAAAAAAAAAAAAAAAAAAAAAAAAAAAAAAAAAAAAAAAAAAAAAAAAAAAAAAAAAAAAAAAAAAAAA
>PVJN01025622.1:0-16166 GCA_004026805.1 Lasiurus borealis | reverse complement strand
CCTACAACTCAAAGAGCTAGAAAGAGAGCAACAAGAAAAGTCCAATGTAAGAAGAATGAAGGAAATAGTAAATATCAGAGTGGAGATAAACTACATAGAGACCAAATAAACAATTCAAAAGATCAACAAAACCAAGAGCTGGGTCTTTGAAAGGATAAACAAGATTGATGGACCTCTAGCCAGGCTCACAAGAAGCAAAGAGAGAAGACCCAAATAAACAAAATCAGAAATAAAAGAGGAGAAATAACAACAGACCCCTCCAAAATACAAAGGATTCTTAAAAAGTACTATGAACAACTCTATTCCAACAAATTGGACAACCTGCAAGAAATGGACATATTCCTAGAAAAATGTAACCTTCCAAAACTCAATCAGGAAAACATCTCAATAGTGCAATAACTATGGAAGAAATTGAAGCAGTCATCAAAAAGCGTCCAGCAAATAAAAGCCCGGGACCAGATGACTACACAGGAAAGTTTTACCAAACATTCAAGGAAGAATTAAAACCTATCCTCCTCAGACTATTCAAAAATATTCAAGAAGAAGGAACACTTCCAAACATCTATGAAGCCAGGATCACCCTAACACCAAAACCAGATAAAGACAACACAATGAAAGAGAATTATAGGCCAATATCTCTCATGAACATAGATGCCAAAATCCTCAACAAAATCCTAGCAAATCGGATCCAGCAGTACATCAGAAAGATCATACACCATGACCAAGTAGGATTCATCCCAGAAATATAGGGATGGTACAATATCTGCAAATCAATAAACTTGATACATCACATAAACAAATTGAGAGATAAAAATCAGATAGTCATATCAATTGATGCAGAAAAAGCATTTGACAAAATCCAACACCCTTTCTTGATAAAAATTCTCAGCAAAGTGGGAACAGAAGATCATACCTCAACATCATAAAAGCCATATATGATAAACCCACATCTAACATCATACTCAATGGGAAAAAACTAAAACCATTTCCCCTAAGAACAGGAACAGGACAAGAATGTCCACTCTCACCTCTCCTGTTTGACATAGTACTGGAAGTATTAGCCATTGCAATTAGACAAGAAGAAATAAAAGGCATCCAAATTGGAAAAGAAGAAGTAAAGCTGTCCTTATTTGCAGATGACATGATACTGTACATAAAAAACCCAAAGGACTCCATCCCAAAACTAATTGACTTAATAAATGAATTTGGCAATGTAGCAGGATACAAAATTAATGCCAAGAAATCTGTGGCATTTTTATACACTAATAGTGAAATTACAGAAAGAGAGACTAAAAAAAAGCAATCCTATTTACCATCTCACCAAAAAAAAATTAAGATACCTAGGAATAAACCTAACTAAAGAGGTAAAAGACCAATATGTAGTAAACTACAGGACACTGAAAAAAGAGATAGAAGAAGATGTTAACAGATGCTCACGGATTGGGAGAATCAACATCATTAAAATGTCCATACTACCTAAAGCAATCTATAGATTCAATGCACTACCCATTAAAATACCAACAACATATTTCACAGACTTAGAAAGAACTCATCAAAGATTCATCTGGAACAAAAAAGACCCCAAATAGCCGCAGCCATCCTGAGAAAGAAGAATAAAGTAGGTGGGATCTCAATACCAGATTTCAAGCTATATTACAAAGCAACTGTTCTCAAATGAGACTGGTACTGGCATAAGAACAGATATATAGAACAATGGAATAGAATAGAGGACCCAGATATCCACCCAAACCACTATGCTTAGCTAATATTTGACAAAGGAGGCATGAAAATACAATGGAGTCAAGACAGTCTCTTCAATAAATGGTGTTGGGAAAATTGGACAGATACATGCAAAAAAATGAAACTGGACCACCAACTTACACCAAATACAAAAATAAACTCAAAATGAATACAGGACTTAAACATTAGACGGGAAACCATAAAAATACTAGAAGAATCCACAGGCAGCACAATCTCAGACATATGTCAAAAGAACTTCTTCACTGATACTGTTCCAAAGGCAATGGAAGCTAAAGAAAAAATAAACAAATGGGACTACATCAAAATAAAAAGCTTTTGCAAAGCAAAAGAAACCATCAACACAACGTCAAGAAAGATCACTGTATGGGATAACATATTTGCAAATGTTATCACTGATAAAGGTTTAATCTCCAACATCTACAGCCAATTTATACAACTTAATAAAAGGAAGATAAACGATCCAATAAAAAAAATGGGCAATGGACCTAAATAGAACCTTTTTGAAATATGACAAAAGGAAGTCCAAGAGACACATGAAAACATGTTCAAAGTCACTAATTATCCGAGAGAGGTAAATCAAAACGACAATGCAATACCATCTCACACCTGTCAGAATGGCAATAATCAAAAAATCAACAATCAACAAGTGTTGGCAAGGTTGCAGAGGAAAAGGAACCTTAGTGCACTGTTGGTGGGAATGCAGACTGGTGCAGCCACTGTGGAGAACAGTATGGAGTTTCCTCAAAAAACTAAAAATGGATCTCCCATTTGACCCAGCAATCCCACCCTTAGGAATTTATCCTAAGAAATTACAAATACCAATCAGAAAGGATTTATGCATCCCATAGCAGCACAATTTACAATAGCTACAGTTTGGAAACAGCCTAGGTGCCCGTCAGCAGATGAGTGGATCAGAAAACCGTGGTACATCTACACAGTGGAATTCTATGCTGCCATTAAAAAGAAGGAATTCTTACCATTTGCAGCAACCTGGATGGAACTGGAGAGCCTTATGCTTAGTGAAATAAGCCAGTCAATGAAGGAGAAGCACCACATGATCTCACTCATTTGTGGATAATAAAGAACATTGTAAACTGATGAATAAAAGGATAGATACAGTGACAGTAAAGCATCACACAGACTCAAATTATAGTAGAAAGATTAAGGAGAGATGGGGTAGATAAGAGATCAATCAATGTATATATCCATGCATATAAGCATAACCAATGAACATAGACACTGGGGGATTGGAGTATGCCTGGCGGGGGGGGGAGAGTGTAATGGGGAGATATGTATACATGTAACACAATAAAAAAAATGTGTCTTCTGTAAATATCAGCTTTTACAAATATCAATAGATCCCTTGATTGAGGTATTAATGGAATTCTAGATTCTGACTCATTTTTTTTTTATTTAACAAATCTTTATTTTTCAGATTAAAAAAAAGAAGAAGAAGAAAACATGGGGGGAAAGCTTCATAAAATTAGATTTGGCAATGATTTCTTGAACCTGATACCAAAAGCAAAGGCAACATAAGAAAAAAAATAGATAAATTGGACTATATCAAAATTTAAATCTTTTGCTCAAGAAGGTCACTATCAATAGAGTGAACATGCAGTGCACAGAATGGAAGAAAACATTTGTAAATAATAGCTCTGGTAAGGGATTAATAACCAGAATATATTAAAAGTCCTACAATTCAACAACAAACACAAATATATCTATTTTTAAGTGGGCAATGAATAGACATTTCTCTAAAAGAAGTTATACAAATGGTCAACCCGATCTAATAAAAGAGTAATATGGAAACTGACCATACCTCTGATACACCCACAAGCCATGCCCACCAGCCAGGCCCACCAGCCAATTAGAGCAAGTATACAAATTATCCCAACAAAGATGGCTACGGCCACAGAGAGAGCAGGAGGAAGGCTTAGGTTGCCCCTGGCAATGGAGGACGCCAAGCTTTCCACCACTCTAGCCGGCCCAAGCTTTCGCTTAAGGCAACAAAGCTTCAATGGCTGTGTGAGCAGAAGGCTTGGCTCTGCTGCAGGCTACAAAGTTTCAATTATAGAAGATAAATAAAGCCCAGGTACTAGGGCCTCCCCTTTGGTCACTGGGGGGCATGATCAGCCTGAAAACCACCCAGGACATTCCACGCCCCAAGGGAACACCCACCCTGATTTAGGACACTCTTCAGGGCAAACCAGCTGGCCCCCACTGTGCACCAGGCCTCTATCCTATCTAATAAAAGAGTAATATGCAGATTGACCATCACTCCAAAACACAAGATGACTGCCCCCATGTGAACACAAGATGGCCACCACAGGATGGCCAGCAGGGGAGGGCAGTTGGGAGGTACCAGGCCAGCAAGGGAAGGCAGTTGTGGGCAATCAGGCCAGCAGGGGAAGGCAGTTGGGAGGGACCAGGCCTGCAAGGGAGGGCAGTTAGAAGTGACCAGGCCTGCAGGGGAGGGCAGTTAGGAGTAACCAGACCCATAGGGGAGGGTAATTAGGGGCAAACAGGCTGGCAGGGGAACAGTTAGACATCAATCAGGCTGGTAGGGTAGTGGTTAGGGGGTGATCAGGCTGACAGGCAGAATTGGTTAGGGATAATCAGGAAGGCAGGCAGGTGAGCAATTGGGAGCCAGCAGTCCTGGATTGTGAGAGGGATATTCTACTGTCCATGTAGGCCTGATCCTACATGGATTGGGCCTATATGGGCAATCAGACATCTCTCAAGGGGTCCCAGATTGGAGAGGGAGCAGGCTAGGCTGAAGGGCACACACACACACACCCGCCCCCATGTGTATGAATTTCGTGCACCAGGTCTCTAGTAAATATATAAAAACATATTCAACATTACTAATAATTAGAGAATTATAAATCAAAACCACAATGTCATACTACCTCATATCCACTAGGATGGCTATAATAACCCACACACAGAGGCATACATTATATAAATATACTAGAGGCCTGGTGCACAAAATTCACACACAGATAGGGTCCCTAGTCCTGCAATCAGGGATTATCAGGGCCTTCCTTCATTCCGTGCCACCCCTTCATGGTCAGTGCCTGCCATAGCAAGCGATAGCACTCCCAGTCTCCTAATCGAACTCCTGAGGGGACACTCTGCATATTAGCTTTTTATATATATAGATATATCTGGCTTACTTTGAACCCAATCTACTAATAACACCTCCTCTTAAAAAAATTTGAGGTAAATGGGATTAATCATCAAATTATTATAAACTCCTTCTAGAAAGGACTATTTCATTTACATTGTGGGCACACCAAACTCCATATATATGGTACATAGTAATTCTACAGAAAAAAACCAAGGAAATGGCCAGTTTTGTGAGGACAGATGCTTTTGTTTTAAATAGAAGGAACATAAAAGTTGCTGGGGCAAAAAATAGTGGCCTCTCAATTTTATCCCTGGGGCTTTAAAAATTCCAAGTAGAGTGTAGTATTTTTCAGACTGTTTCAGAAAGAACAGCTGATATCTCCACAATCTGGCTAAAAGCTATACACAGTTATTTCTGTGGTCGTTTTGTGGTTTGTTATGACATTTTCCAATCCACCTACTATTTCATGAACCAACCAAACCAAGTTGTTTGTCGGATTTTCTGGAGCACTTTCCCTGTGTACTTTGTGTTTTCATTCAGATCCAAAAAGGGAGACAAATTTTTTTGGTCCCTTTTTGCCTAACCATCTCAACAACACTGACACCCTGCCACTTTTCTCAAGGCCCTGTCATAGTTAAGCTTCCGTCCTGGCCTTCCATCTTACCACAGCCATTCTGGAGCCGCTGTGGTTGATCACAGCCTGACGGGTATGTGACCAAATCATTCTGAATCCTTGCTTTGGAGTATGGCCAAAAGAGGTCAAACAAGGAGAACTTACTATTCGTTTAAATGTCCCACAGGCAAACACCTTCTGGGATCTTTCTGAGGTTCTTCCGCCATGATCCTCAGAAGCAGAGAAAAAATAGAAAGCCCTTTCTCTCATTGGGTCTTTCCTCAAAACAGCGTCAAGAGAAGGGTATTGCTATCCTCATTTTATAGATGAGACATTTGAGAATTGGAGCAAAGAAGAATGACAACTCAGGGAACAACTCAGAAAAACTGGCTTCCAGACTTGGTCATGACCAAGATCAAATCCTAGCTCTGTCACTCACTAGCTATGTGACCTTCAGCACTTTACTTGAACTCTCTGCCTCAGTTTTCTCATCTATAAAATATATATAATGGGGAGCATTTGAGATCTTGCTCCCCAGCATGTGTCATCATTTGGCTCAAATAAACTCTTATAAAAGTTCTCCAGGGTTTAGGGTCAACATTTATTTAGTAGCTTGCAGGAATCTGAGGAAGCTACCCAGGGCCACCCATGGACCTAGACCCAGTGCTAGGTACACACAAGGTCCCATTGTGCCCCACTGGCAACTTGCTTCACATCAGGTGAATTTGGCGAGCTCCCAGAAAACGTAGACTTTAAAGATCACTGACTACCACCTAGAGCAGTGGCTCTCAACCTTTCTAATGCCTCGACCCTTTAATACAGTTCCTCATGTTGTGGTGACCGCCAACAATAAATTATTTTCATCACTACTTCATAACTGTAATTTTTTCATGAACCAACCAAACCAAGTTGTTTGTCAGATTTTATGAATCATATGTAAATATCTGTGTTTTCTGGTGGTCTTAGGCTCTACAGCAGCGGTTCATGAGCTATCATTATCTGAGTTTTTCCTTCTTATCTTACTGTATTTGGTATTTAGTATAACATTTACATGACCACACTACCCAACCAAAAAGTGGTCATTGATGCATCTTTGAGATTGATTTAAGACCAAAAGGAGGTTCTATGAAAAGTAACTTCACAGAGTAAAGATCATAAATTTTTAACCGGGAAAGTCATAGTGGGTGGTCACAACTCAGGCCTATAACTTCTTGAGTAAAAGGTTTGAAGGCAGCCTGGCCCATTGTTCTTATGCATTTAGGTTACCACACCTTTGAAATGCCAGAAGTGAGGTATTAACCCTTAAGAGAACAGTCATTTTATTAAATATCCTATATAATCCAATCCCCAATCTTCCTTCCTTTCTTTCCTTAATTTCAAGTGCATAAAAGAAACTGCAAAACTTCTTTCTTATTTTTGGGAGTATTTGAAATCTTGTTCCACTTAGATCATCAGTATGGCTCAAATTAACTCTTATAAAAATTATATATAATTTAGAAATACATATTCCATCAAATGACTGCAAAAAATAAAGTGCTGAACACAATGTCTCACACATAAAAAGTACCAATTCATATTAGCTCTTAGTATAATTATTATGATTATCATGATAATTAAGACTTACATTATCTCTTAGCTACTACAAAGCTAATATGTTTCTATAGCAGTCAAGATGCTCTCAGTTATGCTGCAATAACAAATAATCCCCCAGTAATCTCAGTGGCTTACCACAAAGGATGTTTCTTCACTCTCGCAACATGATCATCACAGCCACCTGTGGCTCTTCTCTGGATCAGCTTCGTTCTGTAGGCCACACAGATAAAGCAATACCTCGGAACCACTGCATAGAGTTGTGGCTGAAGGAAAAGAGAACAGAGTGAATAAACTGGCTTTTAAAAGCTTCCGCCCAGAAATGATATATTCCACGTCCATATTCCATCAACCAAAGGCAAGGCCAACCTCAATGTTATGGAGAAGGGGAAGCAGACTGAGTTAGCAGTAATGGATGCACTACAGTGGATGAGCAAAGATTAAAGCTCTAAGGCTCTTTCCACTCCACAACTCTATCCCGCTGTAAATTGAAGTTTATGAGATTATTTTTCTATAAAGTCAAATTTGTAATAATAAAATATAAAAAATGTAAAGACAGGCCATTGGGAATCTTGCTTTTGGGGGGTGCTAGTTTTTCCATATGTTTGCAGTGAAGTCATTTTGCTGTCATGCAAAGAAATGCAGTACCCGAGGCAGCAGCAGTGTGAGAATGCTGAAGCCTTACTGCTCTATGTGGGGAATCCCACTGTCTTCACAACACAGACTGACACATTGTCAGTGTCTGAAGCATTGTCGAAGGGATATTGTTCCATTTGTCTTGCCACTTCATCTTTCAGTAGCTTGAAGTCTTTCCACACACAAAAAGAAACTGGCAAGACCATCAGTCTTATCCTGCGAATTCCTATTCATAAAGAGTCTCAGTTTTTATCTCATGCCATAGAATCACAAAAGCTTAGCATAAACAGGACCCTAGAGTTCATCCAACTCAACTCAACATCAAATGCAGAAACACTTCGTTTACATTGCCAATAGATTCCATCAGTCTCCGCTTGAATGCTTTCAGCAGTGGGAAATTCAGAGGCAAGCAATTCTATTGGAATGTTTGGACTTTTAAAATGATTCTCCTATGTTTAGCTAAAATCTGGTTGGGCAAAGATTCCAACACTTTGTTCTAACTCAGCATTCCCCATGAAAAATAGAAAAAATGTAGGATCACCCCAAGAAAAGTCCTTCTAATACTTGAAGAAAGTCCTTGGAGATTTCTCTTCGTTCTCTCTGCTGTTCCTCCCATAATTTTCATGTGACAAGAATTTCAGAACTCTCCATATCGACTTTACCAAACTTGCCAAAAGTGAAAAAGTCAAACTTTTTAGTCAAAGGTAATTATATATCCAAGCCACTGACTGGGAAGTTGAAAAAGGAAGGTTAATGACATCTATAAAGTTTGGTAGTGTCGTTTATTATTCTGTTTGCTTTCCACCAATAGATTCTTTCAGAAATACCTAGTGATTGAGAGAGGAGAAGGAGAAAGATTGAATTTTTAAAAAACATATTTTATTGATTTTTTACAGAGAGGAAGGGAACAGGATAGAGAGTTAGAAACATTGATCAGCTGCCTCCTGCACACCTCCTACTGGGGATGTGCCTGCAACCAAGGTACGTGCCCTTGACCGGAATCGAACCTGGGACCCTTAGTCTGCAGGCCAATGCTCTATCCACTGAGCCAAACCAGTTTCATCAAGACTGAATTTTATATTACATAGTGAGCAATTAATTTTACAATGTTAAAAAGAATGTTGGACTTTTTGAGATTGTGTCGCTAAGAATTCTTTGAATTATTGTCTAAAAGCAGGTACAAACAAGATAAAACACTTTTCCCGATATCCTCTTTGAACCAACAACCTGGAAAGGGTGAAAATCTGCAAGTCTCGGGATGGGGAACTGACATTCCATCCTGAACAGTGAAGTCAGCTGACTCTCAGAGGGAATCGAATTTTCTTTTGGAACTTCCACTGATCTTGTAAGCCATGAGTCACAACACAGGGAGCAAGGATGAAGAAAATTAGCCTTCCATAGATCAAAGTGTATGCTGCTTAGGGTCTATATCAAGTTTACTTTGCATACAGAACTCTCTCCTTACCGGATAGCTTTCTGACATGCCTCCTTCCATACTTCAAGCCTCTGCTCAAATGCCGCCTCCTTAGGGAAGCCATCCCTAACTGCCCTCCTATTTAAAATTATAACCCCCTTCAATTAAGCCTCCAATCTCCTTCCCTGCTTTAATTTATTCATAGCACTTATTGTCATCTAATATAGGCTGATTTTCTTTTTTATTATTTTTAAATGCATTTTAAACATTGCTTTTATTGTTTCTTTTGTTTATTGTTTAAAGTATCACAAATAGTAGTACATATGTCTCCCACCCCCCTTTTTTCCCAATTGACCTTTCCCCAGGCTATTTTCCTTATTATCTTCTTTATCTTGTATTTCTTCCTATTATAACATGAATTCCAGGAGGATAAGGATTTTGACCTGTTTTCTTCATTGTTTTATATCCCCAGTGTTCAGGAAAATACCTGTAATTCAATACCTAGTTTCTGGATTGTTTATTTTAAGATATAAAAAGTATCTACTTTCCCACATCATACATTCTACTGGAGGAGATGAACAACAAAACAGACCAATAAAATAAGCAGGGTAATAAAGGCTATGCGATGGCAAACAAATAGGGTGGGTTAGGGAAGGTCTCTTTAGATGTGGTCTCATTTGAGCAAAGATGGGGAGGATGGGATAGACACTTGAATAGAAAGGTCAAAAGAGCATCCAGGCAGAGGGAACTTCAAGCATGATGCCCTGAAGACAGAAGTAAGCTGGCTTCAGAATAGAAGTCGAGCCAAGAGACTGAACTACTGTGATTTGAAGGGATAAAGTTGGGAGATGGATCGGAGTCCAGCCCCGGCATGCCTTCTTCATGTATCCCCATTATTCAAAATGGAGTCACCCAATTCCCTCTTGCACCTGCTTTGAATACCATTTTCTAGATACTCCAAACTCTTTCTTGCTATTTGGGCCTTTCAGCAGAAATATCCTTTCTTCATTGTGGACTTCCCTGGAATCATATATACACACATGAACACACACACACACACACACACACACACACACACACACACACACCAACACACACATATACATCACTAGACTGCAAGAACCTTTTTTGTCTTATTCACCACTAGTATATTCCCAGGATCTAAAACCATGCTTGGCACATGATAGTTGCTCAAAATTATTTCATGGATAAGGTCATTGTCCCTGGGAAGCAGACTCTGAGGCAGAGATTTGTGCTCAGGACGTTTATAGGGAGTAGTCTTTGTAAAAACAAAACTACTCCCTATATACAGAGTAGTAATAGAGTGAGGAGAGTGGAAATGGTCAGAGGGATGAGTTGATCTGTGACTCAGATACAAGTGAAGTAGGATGTTCCTTCAAAGATGTTCTGAATGGAGATTCCATAAGGTTCAGCCTTATTGTTCCACATGGACCAGACACCGCAAGCAGACAGGGAGGGTTGGGGATTCATTTTGGGTGAGGCAGCTCCCTTCAGCCACAGCAAGGCCTGAAGAAGCACTCAGCTGTAACCCATTAGCAGCCAATACTCAGACAAGTATGGAATTGAGGACAGTACAGCACAGTACCTATTGCAATAAATGAATGATGGATAAATGCATTCTCACTATCTAAACTGATGTTAAAGTGTTTCTACTCTAGTTGACTATATATAATACAGTTTTATCAATCTTATCACGTGGCACCCCCTCTACTCATTTTAAATATGTTTTTTATTGATTTTAGAGAGAAAGGGAGAGGAAGAGAGAAACAATGGTTGCCTCCCGCACACATACCGCTTCTGGGGATCAAGTCCACTACACAGATATATGCCCTAATTGGGAATTGAACCAGCAACTTTTTTTAATTAAATCTTTATTATTCAGATTATTACATTTGCTTCTCTTTTTTCCCCTCCATAGCACCCCTCCACCCAGCTCCCACCCTACTCTCTATCCTAACCTGCCTCCCCTTAACCTCATCGATAGGTGTATGATTTTTGTCCAATCTCTCCCTGTACACCCCTCACCCCTTTCCCCCTGAGAATTATCAGTCCACTCCCTTTCTGTGCTCCTGGTTCTATTATATTCACCAGTTTATTCTGTTGATCAAATTTTTAATTCACTTAATTTTTAGATTCACTTGCTGAGAGATATGTATTTGTTGTTCATAAGTTTTTATCTTTTAGCTTTTTCTTCTTCCTCTTCTAAAAGAGTACCTTTCAGTGTTTTATATAATACTGGTTTAGAGTTGATGAACTCCTTTAGCTTTTTCTTATCTGTGAAACTCTTTATCTGCCCTTCAATTCTGAATGATAGCTTTGCTGGATAGAGTATTCTTGGTTGTAGGTTCTTGGTATTCATCACTTTGAATATTTCTTGCCACTCCCATCTGGCCTGCATCGTTTCTGTTGAAAAATCAGTCAAATGGGGGCTCCCTTGTAGGTAATGAACTGTTTTTCTCTTGCTGCTTTTAATATTCTCTCTTTGTCTTTTGCTCTTGGTATTTTAATTATGATGTGTCTTGGTGTAGTCCTCTTTGGATTCCTTTTATATGGGGTTCTGCGTGCTTCCTGGACTTGTAAGTCTATTTCTTTCACTAGATGTGGGAAGTTTTCAGTCATTATTTCTTTAAGTAGGTTTTCAGTATCTTGCTCTCTCTCTCCTTCGGGCACTCCCACAATTCTGATGTTGGTATGCTTGAAGCTGTCCCAGAGGCTCCTTACATTATCTTCACATTTTTGGATTCTTTTTTCTTCTTGCTTTTCCATTTTAGTGTTTTCTGATTCTTTATATTTCAAATTTTTTACTTGATTCTTGCCTTCCTCTAGTCTGCTGTTAGGTCTCTGTATAATATTTTTTTAATATACTTTATTGATTCTTTACAGAGAGGAAGGGAGAGAGATAGAAAGTCAGAAACATCAATGAGAGAGAGACATCGATCAGCCGCCTCCTGCACACCCCACAGTGGAGATGTGCCCACAAGCAAGGTACATGGCCCCGACCAGAATTGAACCCGGACCCTTCAGTCCGCAAGCCGACACTCCATCCACTGAGCCAAACCGGTCTCGGCTGTATAATAATTTTTATTTCAGCAGTGTATGTTTAATTTCTAGTTGGTTCTTTTCCATCTCCTCTTGGGTCTTGCTAACTTTATCCAACTTTTCTAGGTTATTATTGAAAAACCTTATAAGCGTGGTTTTGAACTCTATATCCAGTCGTTTCTTTTCCTCCATTTCTTTTGTTTGTGATCCCTTCCCTTATTCAGCATTTTCACTATGCTAGGAGAACTTCTGTGTTGGATTCAGCCTTATGATATCAGACTTGCAAAACTGCAAAAGCCTCTCTGTTGAGCTTGGGATGGGTGGAGTCTCAGGGCTTAAGGGACTGCCTTGCCTTCCAATTGGCCCCACCCTCTACGGCCCCTGAATTTCACATGACTGGGTAATTGCTGGAGTAGTCCCTGTGCATGCGCTCGCTCTCTTGCAGTGCCTCTAGACTGCTGCCCCTCCGGCTCCCCTGCGCTCCGGGACAATATGAGTCTGGGTCCCCAGGGTTTCACCTGAAACCAGGGTTTAGTGGAGTTAGAAGTGGAGCAGTTGGGAGGGTCTGTCTCTTGCCCACTCGTGAAAGCCAGCGGCACACTCAGCAGGCTTCTGATCTTTTGCAGCTCCCCTAAATTTCCATGTTCTGATCTTTTGCAATGCCCCTAAATTTCCATGCACTTCTCCCTTTTCACAGTCTCAAACCCCCCCCCCCCCGTATAAGTTTCGGCTGGATCTGTGGTTTAGTGTGGTAGGCTAAGGGGTTTAATGCTGTTGAGAGTCTCCATCTCTCTCCTGCCAGAGAAAGCCAGCCAGGTTCTCAGGCACCCGCTCTCTCCATGCGCGTGTCTCCGTACCTCAGCTTTTTGCAGCTCCTCTGGGTCTCTGTGAGCCCCTCTCTTTCCTTCTAGTTGTAGAATTTCCACTCAGCCAGCTTTCCTGTGGTTCTGGATGATGTCCGTTCTTTTAGTTGTAGTTTTAAAATTGTTGTGCAAGGCAGCAGTGTAGATATTTACCTATGCCGTCATCTTGGATTCTCCTTGAACCAGCAACTTTTTGATGCATGGGACAATGCTCAACCAACTGAGCCACACTGGCCAGGGCCCCTTACTCATTTTAACAAAATTGTGTATAAAATGTATATGTATATATTACCCTAAAATTACTATTACCCTAGAAGATTTTTAAATCTGTGCTTCTGTCACAAATAAAGAACTTTTATTACTAGAGGCCCAGTACACAAATTCGTGCATGGGTAGGGTTTCCAGGGGTGGCCTGCAAGAATTGGGCCAAAACTGGCAGTCCAACCCTGCCTGCTGCTCCTGCTCATCCCAGCCCTGCTGTACCTGCTATGGGCTTGCACCCAGTTAGTCCCGATGGGAAAAGGTTGGGGTCACTGCAACAGTGCCCATAGTGGTGCTCGCCAGCCATGAGACCTATGTCTGGTACCCATACTGAGGGGGTTGTGGGGAGGCTCAGGATGAGATCGGCTCCCTGGGCAGGTGGTGGAATGCACTTGCTGGCCCAGGATCCATATCTATCCCATTGGTGTTCATGCAGGTTGTTGGGAGCCACTTTTATATGGTTTCTTCCTTGTGGAGCACCTTGGGAGGGGAAGCTACCTCAGTGCCTGAGGCGGACTTCCAGGAGGCTATCGGTGCTGTCAGATCATGCCTGTAGTGTTGGGATTATGCCCACAGCACTGGTCCGTCAGTGTCTGGCAGGTTCTCTGGAGATTGGACCTGCAGGACTACTGAGGGAGTAGGTGGCTGGTGGGTCGCTGGAACAAGCTGGTCAGCTGAGTGACACTCCCACTATGGGAGCACACTGACCACCAGGGGGAAGCTCCTGCATTGAGAGTCTACCCACTGGTGGTCAGTGCATGTCATAGCATTTGGTCAATCAGTCATCCAGTCAGTTGGTCACTTAGGCTTTTATACATATAGATAGCTCTTAAAAATAAATAAAATACTTCTATAGGCATGTCACAAACATTTTCATGATGACTTTAGAATCAGGAAATGAACTTATTTAAGGTTTTATCTCTACCAGCAGAGAAAGTCTTATAAATAGCAATGAATTCTTTAGGTTTTATTTGGTGTCTCCTTATTACCTATTTTTTATCTTTAACCATAATGAAAATTCAAATGACCCTCCAGTTCCTCTGCTTTCTCTTGGAAACTGATTTGTGAAGGTGTTTTTATAGTTACATCTGATATGTAAATTGACTGAAAGTAATAATAATGATAAACAGGTACAAGTCATCTGTTATAAAGCATGGCAGGTAAGTATGGAGGTGATAATATAACTGTCATTTTACTAAAAATGCCCAGGTTTCAGGAGTTGGATACTGGCAAACAGTTGTCCTTCATGTTTTACAGAGTTGTTTTTGTAATCCAATTTTTTTATGTGCTAATAAAGCAATTTATGACTGTAATTAATGGCCAGCATAATAGATTTTCCTTTTCAAATATTCCATTTAAAAATACCATTGTATAGTGAAGTAACTAGAAAGCACAAGAAATTATTTTCAAATTCAGGTTGGGAAATCAATCTTCCTACTGTACAAATATGCCCAACATCTTCCTCCGCCCTCATCAGCTGGTTCCAGGCACTGGGGTTCAGACTAGACAGAGACTCTGAAGTCATCCAAACATGGGACCAGGAAGATGAGAACCATCTGAGCAAGCCACACATAAACAGGAAGAGGGCAGTCCTGAGTAAGTCCCTTGGTATGAGGTCTGTTTTCCTGAACCACCTGGAGCATGGGGCATGGGTGGCTTAGCCTAGTTTAAACATAAAAAAAAAAAAAACAGAGTGGACACTGACTATAAAATTAACCAGTTTTTATGTAAATTGGTGCAGACACTATAGGAAACAGTATAGAGATTCCTCAAAAATTAAAAACAGAACTACCATATGACCCAGAAATATTACTTCTGGGTATTTATCCTAAAGAGATGAAATCGCTATCTTGAAGAGATACTTCCGTTTTCACTGCAGCATTACTGACAACCACTAGGACATGGAAACAATCTAAGTGTCCACTGACAAATAAGTGGATTAAGAAAATGTGACATAGCCCTAGCTTCTTTGGCTCAGTAATTGGAGCATTGGCCTGTGGACAGAAGGGTTCGATGCCAGTCGAGAGCATGTACCTCAGTTTCAGGCTCCACCCCAGCCCAGGCCCTGGTCAGGGCGCATACAAGAGGCAACCAATTGATGTGTTTCTCTCACATTGATATTTCTGTCTTTCCCTCTCTCTTCCAACTCTCTCTAAAAATCAATGGAAAAATATCCTCAGATGAGGATCCAAAAAGTAAAGTAAAAAAATAAAAGATGTCCCATCTTTAATTTATAAAAAAAAAAGTACACACACACACACACACACACACAATAGAATATTATTTAGCTTCAGAAATTCTGCCACTTGTAACAACATAGATGAACTTTGAGGGCATTATGCTGAGTGAAATTAAGTCAGACAGACAAATACCATATGATGTTACATATATGCTGAATACATTTTTTAAAAACTTGAAATCATAGAAACAGATAACAGACTGGTGATTATCAGGGTTAGGAGTAGGGGATGGGGAAAATGGGTAGAAGTGATCAAATGGTACCAACATCCAGTCATAAGATAAATAAATTCTGGGGATGTGATATACAGCATGATAACTATTGTTACCAATACTATATTAGAGGCCCGTTGGATGAAATTTGTGCAGGGGTGGGGAAGTGTCCTTCAGCCCAGCCTGCGCCCTCTCCAATCTGGGACCCCTCCAGGGATATCCAACAGCCCTCTCACAATCCAGGACTGCTGGCTCCCAACTGCTCTCTGCCTGCCTCCCTGATTGCCCCTAACCAATTCTGCCTGTCAGCCTGATCACCCCCTAACCACTCCCCTGCCAGCCTGATTGATGCCTAACTGCTCCCCTGCCAGCCTGTTTTCCCCCTAA
>PVJN01025621.1:0-29849 GCA_004026805.1 Lasiurus borealis | reverse complement strand
TGTGTGTCAGAGGGTGTTTCTGGGAGAGATTAGCATTTGATTCAGTAAACTCCTCATTGTGGGTGGGCCTCATCCAATCCATCAGGGGCCCGAGTAGAAGAAAAAGGCAGAGGAGGGCTAATTTTCTCTCTTTTTGAGCTAGGACATTTGTCTTCCCCTGCCTTTGGAAAGGGGACTCCTGGTTCTGGAGTCTTCAGACAATGGGACTTCCACCAGCAACCTCTCCACTTCTCTCCCTCTCCCCACCCCTTCTCAATCACACCACCAGTTTTCCCAGTTCTTCAGCTTGCAGACAGCAAGT
The DNA here is from genome assembly GCA_004026805.1 of Lasiurus borealis. Classification (NCBI taxonomy): domain Eukaryota; kingdom Metazoa; phylum Chordata; class Mammalia; order Chiroptera; family Vespertilionidae; genus Lasiurus; species Lasiurus borealis. The sequence continues at coordinate 29,548 of PVJN01025621.1, read as the reverse complement.
TGTGGGACTGACTTCACAGCCTCCCTAACTGTGCGATCTGTGTGTACAAGTGATCAATCCTCAAAGCGTGGCCTGGAACCTGCATTATCAGCATCAGCGGAGAACTCGTTAACAATGCGCATTCTCCGCCCCGTCTCACACACACTGAGCCAAACAAGCTGGGGTGGGGAGCAGTAATTGGGTTTAACAAGTCTTGTGGGTGATCCTGGTGCTGTGAGTGTAATGGTTTGAGGACTGGGAGTGTAGACCAAGATACAAGGTGTAGCCCGCACAGTGGAATCATCTGAGAAACTCTAACACAGGTGTCAGTTCCCCACCACTAGCCAATGAAATCTGGGAGACAGGCTCTGATGTGCGTATTTTCTGAAAGCTCTTCAGGTAATTCCAATGTGGGGCTAGGGTTGAGAATCACTGGGTTTAAACTAAGACTTTGTAATCTCTAACGTGCTAATAATAAGGGTGGGTGGGTGAGGTACTCTAAGGAAAAACTCATTGATAACAGCTCTCTTCTAGTTTAAGCCTTGGTCACACTGTCCTGGAATTAACATCATCCATTTCTTAATGGCCAACACCAACTTGCCCATACCCTTGGCAACCATGTTTCCAGGAGATAGCATGAGGTAAGCTTCTACTTAGGGAAGACTAAGTCATCAACTGAACAGAGAATGGGGCCCAAAGTAACAAGATTTTAAAAACTGAATTTACAATGCAAGTGTTTGGGATGGGTTGAGAGAAGGGGGAGTGGAGGGAGAGGGAGGAACACAAGCATCTATGAAGTAAAAGAAAACATCCATACTTTGCCTTAGGAATAAAATAAGGTAGCCATCGTCTCTTTGGTCTAACCAGCAGCTATTTCTTAAATTTCAAATATCATCTCCACTCATCACAAATTAATTGGACCCTTGTTAATTGAGCAAACTTTAATAATGATTATTAGCATTTATTGAGCACTTACAATGGGACCACATCTTGGAGGAGGTGGTTTGGGATCTAAAGACGATATGTAAGTTGAAACTCAAATAGTCAGCATTACCCTTCAACATCCCATAACGCCTGAGTTACAAGAGGCACCTAGGAAACAAGTCCCCTTGAGCTCAGCTGATCACATCTCCAATCTCCCCCTGCTCACTGAGTGGGGTGGCATTTCTCTTTATCAGCCAGGGACTCACCTTGAGAGTCCCCAGCTTTGGTTTGTGTTAGTGTCTTATATACATTAGCTCTTTAAATATCTATTGCAACCCCACAATGCAGATACTATTAGTATTATTCCTATTTTCCAGATAAAGAGACTGAGATTTAGGAAAGTTAAGTAAACTTCCCAAGTTCCTATTGGAGCCCAAATTAGGATAGAATGTGCAACCATAGGACTCAGACCCTTTCCTTCTCTAAACTAGAGCCAATTTAAACAAAATTTTTCTTTAATGAGTCTTTTTACCTTTATGTCATTTTTAGTAACAGCAAACCTTTTCTTAGTAATTAAGTATGATCTCAGCAGGAGTGTTGAGGCCAGTGCTATGCGAGTAAGTGAGAATTTGGTCCCTTCCCTCCCACCCTTTCTCAGTAGCAGCTCTAGAGGAGCCCGTGTTTCCATTTTGTAATGGCATGTGTGTGTGTGTGTAGATATACATATATATATACTTTTTTTTTTAAAGAGGACACAAGTGTTGGTGAGGTTGTGAAGAACAAGGAACCTTTGTGCACTATTTATGGGAATGTAAATCAGTGCAGCCACTGTGGAAAACAGCATTGAGTTTCCTCCAAAAACTAAAATTGAACTTCCATTTGATGCAACAATCCCACTTCTGGGTATAAGTCCAAAGGAAATGAAAACAGGATACCAAAGAGATACCTGCACTTCCATGCTTATTACAGCATTATTCACAGTAGCCAAGTTATGGAAACAACTTAAGTGTCTATCAACAGATGAATGAATAAACATATACATATATGCAATGGAGTAGTAGTAATCAGCCTTGAGAAAGAAGGAATTCCTGCCATTTGTGACAACATGGATGGACCATGAGGGTATTATGATAAGTGAAATAAGCCAGACAAAGAAAAATACTTTAGTCCAACTCATAAAAACAGAGAGTAGAAAAATGGTTACCAGGGGCTGGGGGGCGAGGGGAAGAGGAAGTGAGAGATTCATAAATGGTACAAACTTTCAGTTATTGGATGAATCAGGTCTGAGGATCTAATGTATAACATGGTGATTGTAGTTCATAACACTGTATTGTGTAATTGAAATTTGCTAAGAGAGAACTTACACACTCTCACCAAATAATTAAATAAATAAATAAGGTAATGAATGTATTAATTGACTAGATGGGAGGAATCCTTTCGCAATCTATACCTATATCAAATAACCACCATGTACACTTTAAATATCTTACAATTTTATTTGTCAATAAAGCCGGTAAGATAAAAATAAGCAAAGGATAAAATAGGCCATATATTTGGCACCCTTATATAGTCCCCTCCAATCCCTGTTGGAGGTCTCCAGAGCAGGAAGCCCAGGAAGAAAGGGTTCCCCTTCCAGGTGACAGGCCACTGTGCAAGCCCCCCAAAGTGAGGCTCAGAACAGGAAGCTGCGGACCGTGCCGGTAGCTATGGCGTCCCTGCTCAGCATCCCAGACTCAGCTGGAACCTTCTTGCCCTTCCAGTAGAGAAACAGACTCAGAAGAGGTAGGCATTTCCAGAAAGTGCCCCCAAATAAAGCCAGAAGAAACTCCAGAGAGGTTCTGAGATGATTGACTCCCTGCTCAGTTTAGCATCTCCCGGGGCCCATTCTCCTCCTCCCCCTGTCTCCCAACCTCCATGCTCCTGCACAGACACAGCGGGGAACCCTCCTCGTCACCCACATTTCCTGGAACTGCAATCCAGAGCGAGGAGGAATGGCTTTGCCTGGGAAAAGGAGGAGTGATGGAACACCTCCCTGCTGACAGCCACCCCCTCTTCACAATGCTCTAATCCCAGAGGAAGAGTAGAGAGCGGCAGGAGCCCAGTTACACGCTTTGAGCTGCTGCACACAGATGTGCGGCCTGCACACTGAGCAGCTCCATAGATTGCGATGTGAACGGCGTGCCCTGAAGTTGGCAGCCCGTAATCCGCACCGCCGTATGTGGCAGCCCTGCCAGCCAGCCCTGAGGTTTTGCCAAAGCAAATAGTAAAGCGTAACTCTGTACATCCATTTTTTCCAAAGCAAAGCGGGAGTAGAAGAAGTCTGCTGTGCACAATTTTCTATAATGATACTGTCGAGGCTTCTTTTAGGTAATTCAAATGCTCAGGACCATTAGGTGACTTTCCAAAGAATGGAATGTGCTCATTTGTTGATTTCCTTCCTGGTTATAATTTTGAGGTGGTTTATGGTGAAACATGCGTGTATGTTCCCATAAATAGAAGTGAGAGGTTAAAGCAGTGAAGACGAGGAATTATGCCAATCACAGAATTAACACGGGATAAACATTTAAACTTGATTGTGAGACTCCTGGAAACCAGAGCAAAACAGGAAAATATAATTAAATCATTCTTAGCCGATGAATAAAACATACCAAAAACTTGGAAGAAGAACCCTGTTCCTGACTCTCAGTCCTTAAAGGGATGCATCATGATGAAGCTAATGCTCTTTTTTATACTGGCCAGGCAGCAATGGCGAGAGAGGGGTGGGCGGGCAGAACTTGGCAGGCAACGCACAACCAAACCTGCATGAGGGGGTGGTCAAGCTTGCAGGATGGAAGCCAGCTGGCCGGGTACAGATCGCAGCTGGACCAGGGCCAGCCACTAGCAGGGCTCATCTCCTTGTCTGTAAAATGGGCTGAAAATGTTACCCACCTATGATCGGGCTGTGGGAATATGTAAAATAATGGCCAGGTGTGCTTAGCACAGTGTCTGGTTAACAGTAAGCCCTTAATAAAAACATTTGTTCTGCCAAGACCGGTTTGGCTCAGTGGATAGAGTGTCGGCTTGTGGACTGAAAGGTCCCAGGTTCGATTCTGGTTGGGGGCATGTACCTTGCTTGTGGGCACATCTCCACCGTGGGGTGTGCAGGAGGCGGTTGATCAATGTCTCTCTCTCTCATCGATGTTTCTGACTTTCTATCTCTCTCCCTTCCTCTCTGTAAAAAATCAAAAGAATATATTTAAAAAAAAAACACAAACATTTGTTCTTGTTACTGAAGCCCAGAAGGGAAGCTGTCATTGGTGACTGGGAGCAAGTGCAAGTTACACAGAGATGCCCGAAGAAGGACACACGAGGAATCAGTCCGGAAAGCCAGGGTGAGGCACCTCCTGAGAGATGGCCAGCCTGTGTGCCCTCAGCCCTTCAAAGGCCCAGGTTCCACCCCCTCAGGCAAGACTTTGCTTCTCTGTAAAGTATCCCTGTCTGCAACCAGGAAAGCGGTAGCTCTTAGGTGGACAAAAGCTTCCCTGCAAATGCAGAAGGGACCTGTACGTATGTATGGTGGGTTCTTGAATCGCCCCTTCAAGAATGCTCAGGGCCTCAGCGTCCTGGCAAAGCTGGAGCCTCCAGCCACAGCCGCCTGTGTGTGGTGGGTGGCAGAGTGAGGGATGTGCTGGCACAGAGAGTGGGTGGGGCACGGGATCCGGAGTCCTAACCCTGAGTCAGGTGGCTCCGGGAAGGAAGGAGGGTGAGAGATGTGGAGTCTCAGAGGCAGGCACACAGCCACAGTGACCCCCAAAACCAAGTCTGACTAGAAGCAGAGAGGGGCTGGCAAGTAGAGGCTGGAGGACTCCGGTGGGGCAGTGCCACGACCCATAGTGAGAAATGAAATTTATCTCCCAGCCCAGGGCTTACACACAAGGAGAGAGCGAAACTAGATTTCCACAAAACAGTTTACTCTTAGGGAACGTGGCACTCTCGTATTATCATTTCCTTTCTATCTTTTTAATACCGTTTTATTTCACAATTTTCAAAGCCACTGCTGTAAGGAAAAGTTGGAAAAGGCCCTTTTGGGCCTCTGAATCTCAGACAGTGAGAGAGACGATTCATCATAATAGATACCAAGTAGAGGCAAAAGGCTTCACACTGCAGTGTGGCCACAAATGTTATGCGGTAGGAGGTTAATTGAGGATCTCTATTAAATCGTTCATGCCTTACACATGTAATTATGTAATTCAAAAAATGACACTAACCAAACTGGACCTGTCTCAACTAAATTGAAATTAGCCGCCTCAAGAATGCCGTCTAATGACTTGATGGTTTGATGGGGCTTGGAGGAGTGGGTGAATGGCATGCCCCACTGTCTCCCCTAAACGTGCCCCTTCTCATCGGGGCTTGCACAGGGGCCTGGATAAGAGAGATGTCAGGTCCGCATGCTCCGGGAGGGCCTGGAGCGCGGGCCTTCTCTGAAGATACATATGCTCAGAGCCAATTCCCATCAGCCTTGTTCAGGCGCCCCGGCCCGGTGCTCAGTTGGTTGGGGTGTTAACCCTTACACCAAAAGGTTGTGGGTTCCATCTCCCAGCAGGGCACATACCTAGATTTCGGGTTTGAGCCCCAATATATACGGAACCTCTCTCTTCTTCTTTATAAAAAAAATCAATTTTAAAAAATCCTTGGGTGAGGCTAAACCAGCAAATAGTTCAGGCGACTAAGTGCATTTTTTCTAGACATCCTTTTCCTTCCACCCCTTGCTTCCTCTTCCTCCCTTTGTGCCATTAGACTTTTGTAATAAAAAGGTTATGGTGCTTTTTTACAAGCAAGCAGTTGCCCTTCCAGCTCCAGAATGCTAATGCTTAACCAAAGAAAAAAAAGTGTTTATGAGACAGCGGTTCCACCCCAGCACTTGCCACTTCCATTCGAGCAATGCAGCCCCAGCTCCTCCCGCAGCCTTTCCTTAGTGCCCCCAGAGGACCTGAGCTTTCCCCTCTCCCCCCACCCCCGAACCTCCCATAGGAGGAGGGGCTGCCAGAGAGCAGAGTTCTCACTGAAGGAAGGACTGCAGGGGTGGTCTTGAGGGCAAGCTGTGCCTGAACCCCAGACTTAACCCCTTCCTGACATTTCATTTCTTCTTCAGGAAAACGAGGATAATCGTAAATATCAGGCAGGGTTGTTACAAAAGAAAGGAACGGTGTGTGCAAAAGGAGGGCGAGTGCAAGCCACATGTAGATCCTGAAAAGCAGTTGTAGAAGAAGCAGTGTTATAGTCGCCGTCGTCATAGTTACAGTGAGTTTCTTCCTAGATGGGCTCAGAGGAAGCTAGGCTTATTTTGATTGCAACCAGTAGGAAATGGATCAGTACTGTCGCCACCATCCTATATAATAAAGAGCTAATATGCTAATTAGACCGAACAGCAGAACAACCATCCTGACGACCTTCCAGACAAAGCTGGGACTGCGAGGGCCGAGGTTAAGTATTGAAGGCCTACTCTTGCACAAATGTGCATCGGGGCTCTGGTTAAGTATTGATGAGTCGGTGTTAGCTCAGATCATTTACAAAGAGTATTGGACCCAGTGTCTATCCACCGGGAAGGTCTTTAAGGGGGGTAACATGGTGTGAAGTGACAGCATTCTTGTAAGTCGGTCACGAGATCATAGGAAGCAGGGAAGAGGTGACTGGCCTCCTCAGAGTGGATGTTCTGCACACACCTTTTCTGTTCCATCGGATTCAGAGCCCTCTCCTCACACCATGGTTTCATTTGTCTTCACACTCTCCCCCTCCTCCCCTCACCTTGCTATGATCCATGCCCAGAGCAGATATGCCACAAAGCTTTCTCGGATGGTCAATAGAAGTATAAGAGCATCCCATGGCACTACATCAGACACCAGGCCAGTCAGTGCATTCCTGGTGACTGCCGTGGAGAGCAAGTGCTGAGGCCCTTTTCCAGGCCCTCGCCATGTCCTGGCCTGGAGCCTTGGGGTGAAGCACCAGGGCAATCTTTTCAAGTCAGATCTGGTGAGGAGGCAGTGCCCGAGCTTGTCCCAGCTGAGACAACGTGAGTCCCCTCTGTTGTGGGCAACTCACTCCTTGGGGAGTGGCTCTCTGGGGAAGAGAGATTTCTCAGGCCACAAATCTGAGCCACTAAAGAAGCATTCACCTTGCCAAAACCGCTTTGGCTCAGTGGATAGAGCATCAGCCTGTGGACTGAGCAGTCCCAGGTTTGATTCCGGTCAAGGACATGTACCTTGGTTGTGGGCACATCCTCAGTCGGGAGTATGAAGGAGGCAGCTGATGGATGTTTCTCTCTCTCATCGATGTTTCTGAGTCTCTATCCCTCTCCCTTCCTCTCTGTAAAAAATCAATAAAATATATATTTAATAAAATAAAATAAAATATAGAAGCATTCACCTTGAGGGAACATGTTGACAAAAACTTTCGGAAAATTGTCTGATACAGGGAAAGTCTGCATCTGCAGAAAGGACTTGTTATCTAGATGCATTTGTCCACTTCTCAGCTAGATTAGAACATTCAGGCATTAACACTATTACGTCTGCTTAAGCTAAACAGAACAAGCACAGCCATGACCAGGAGAAGCTCCAATGGTTTCTCCTCGCTAATTTTCAACATCATCAAAGTTAGACCTCAGAGTCTGAGAATCAGTTTTGCAAGAGCATCTGCATCACTCGTACAAAATACACCGTTGTTTAGTTGGATTAAATAACCCAGAACAATCTATCTGCCGTTCCTTTTTTGTTGTTTGTTTTACAATTTAGTGTTTCTTAAATCAGTATAGATTATATATTTTATATGCACAGCTAATACATTTTATTTTTCTCAGGGAAAAAAGAAGCCAAAAATGTGTCATATTTGACGTGACCTTAGAAGAAACAGGATTCTTTACTGTGTTCTTCTAAGTCCTTTTGGCACAATGCCCTGTGTGTCACCCCTGTGTTACTCCTGGGGCCCCTCCCAAACAGCCCTCTCCTCCCTGATGCCCAGAGTAATGAGGAGATGGCACGTCACAAGGGCATATGGCAACAGCAGTGACTGCTGCTCAGGACCAGTTATTTTATCTGTAGATCCAAGCATAAAATGAATATATGGGGACCTTTGCTCAAACACTTTCAAGAACAAAGTGGCAGGTGAACATTAATCCAAGCGTAGGCCCTTCTGAGCTCAGGCCCGTGCATCTTCACAGTCTGTGTGCATGAAGCTGGCCCACCCCGGCCACAGGAGCGGGCTGTGCTGAGCCTGAAGCACCGTGAGTCTCCAGACTCCCCAGAAACCCTCCCTCGCTGACACTTCCTGCTCCTCCCCACAGCTACATTGTGCACAGCCTATTAATTCTACATGTGCCCAATTAACACCTTCTGTCTTGGGGAAGAGAGGTGAGTCCTGTGGGTATAGTGAAGCCACAGGAGGCCTCTAGGCACAGATCTGGGTAATGTCTCCCCTACTCTGAGCCACATCAATTTGGGTTTCGTCTCCTCATTGATTCCTCTTTATGTTCCCTTTCTTTCTTTATTTCCTTTTTTCTTTCTTTCTTTTTTTCTTTCTTTCTTCCTTCCTTCCTTCCTTCCCTTCTTTCTTTCTTCCTTTCTTTCTTCCTTTCTTTCTTTCTTTCTTTCTTTCTTTCCTCCCTCCCTCCCTCCTTTCCTCCCTCCTTTCCTCCCTCACCCCTCCCTTCCTTCCTTCCCTTCTTTCTTTCTTCCTTTCTTTCTTTCTTCCTTTCTTTCTTTCTTCCTTCCTTTCTTTCTTTCTTTCTTTCTTTCTTTCTTTCTTCCTTTCTTTCCTCCCTCCCTCCCTCCTTCCCTCCCTCCCTCCCTCCCTTCCTTCCTTCCTTTCTCTTTCTTTCTTTCTTTCTTTCTTTCTTTCTTTCTTTCTTTCTTTCTTTCTTTCTTTCTTTCTTTCTTTCTTTCTTTCTGGAGAGTGGAAGAGAGGGAAAGACAGAGAGAAACATTGGTCAATGTGAGAGAAACACATCAACTGTTGCCTCTTGCATGCGCCCTGAACAGGGCCTGGGTCAGGGAGGAGTCTGCAACTAAGTTACATGCCCTTGACCGAAATTGAACCAGGGACCTTTGGTCTTCAGGCCAATGCTCTATCCACTGAGCAACTGGCTAGGGCTGTTCTCTTTTCTTTCTTACCAGTCCAGGTATCTTTTACTTTAGAATTAGCATGTCTGTCCCACTCTCCCAGGGTTTTCTGTCTTCCCATCCCATGTTCAAATCATTTTATTCCATAAGCCAACCCTCCACAAAACATGCCATAAAGAGTTTCAGCATCGTGATCCATCTATAAGTCAGAATTCTTCTCCATAGATTTTTGTATATTATCAAGTTCTTAGACTAACTTCTAGACCAGCCTTCCTTCATTTGGAGCGTTCTTCCGCTGGCTTTGGACTTTCATTTCTCCCCCTGAAATGATCACTGTTAAGTCAATGGTTTAATGTAACCTAATGAGCTCACAGTGTCTTTTTTTTTTTTTTTCTGAGACTATCACTTTGACTTGGAAAGTATTTTCAAAACCCATGGCTTTTTAGGGGAGACAGTGTTAAGGAACCATTAGTCTGAAAAATGCAAGAAGCCAGTTTTTATTTCATTTTCCCATCAGACTCCATGCACTCCCCTGGGAAGGGGTGACATGCAGTTCCACACCAGATACCAAAGAGGAAGTGATCCTGTGAACTAATTGGCTGACCCCATGAGAATTGTTCAGAACAGTCCTTTTCTGGCAGGGCAAGTTTGACCAGGTACATTCCATAGTTGAGGATAATTAGAACCGCAGATGTCATTAAAATCTAATCTCTCACGAGAACTTGGAATTGAACTTAGAAAGATGATTAGCCATTGCAGCATGCTCTCACGTGCTGCAATGGCAGCTTCCTTTCCTCGAATCTGTCTTATTGTACGCTGAGTCTGCAGGCATAGCATTCCTCAGAAGGGCGCAGAGACAATTAAAGGAGCAAATGTGTAGGGCATGTTTGGCGTACATCTGGGAACATCGCAAGCATTTGATAAATGTTAGCTGTTGTTTTTATATGCTCCTTGATTTTTGAAATGACATTAATTTCTGTGACAACCAGGGCACATAGAAAATTTTTAAAGTATATTTTTATTGATTTCAGAGAGGAAGAGGAAGAATAGACACATCAATGATGAGTTATACATCAGCTGCCTCCTGCATATCCCACACTGGGTATTGAGCCCACAACCCAGGCACGTGCCCTGATTGGGAATCAAACCGTGACCTCCTGGTTCATAGGTTCAACGCTCAACCACTGAGCCATGCCAGCCAGCCATACCTTGGAATTTTTACCCCCAAGGACACTTGGCAATGTCTGAAGATGTTTTCAGTTGTCACAACCCAGGGAGGAGCTGTTGGCATTTAGTAGAAGCTGTGGAGGCTTCTAAACAACCTACAGTGCACAGGACAGCCCCTCCCCTCACAACAAAAAATGATCCGGTCCTCAATGCCATGCCCCAAGCCCAAGAAACTCCGGTCTATGAGAGACTGGTGGGAGGTGGACCTCACTGGGCCTCAGCCTCCTCATTTTGAGAAAACAAAAGAAGTAACATTACCAGCAAGGTTGTTATAAATGATAGCAATAAATATAAATGAAAAGTGCACAGTAGGATCCCTGACATCTGGTCAACCCTAATGCCGACATGGGTGGTAATAGAAGTGGTGGTGATTCCTAACGTTTTTTATACAATGTGTGGAGAGTTAACTCTCCATTAGCACCTTGGGTGACAGGTGAGACACTTGGGACCACTTAGGCTTTTTTGTTACTGAGATTTAAAAAAAAAAGTAACAATAATCATCTCTTCACCTTTGCTCACACTTTCATCCCTTCTCACACACAAAATCCAAGCCAATCAGTGATGTGGACCTTGAAACAATTTTTCTGTCCCGTTATTTATTTATTTAGTTACCTCAGACATTCTGTCTCTGCCTCAGTTAAAGTCATACCTTCACAGATACTGTGACCTCTGGGAGGTTGTGTTTTGGTGTTAATGATGCCATGTCTCCACAGGCCAGGGGCAGTGGGGCCCCACACACAGCAGCTTGAGTCTATGTCAGATCATGGTCTCTATTTCTCACACCCTAAAAATGGTTACCCCGAGTAGAGGGGACACAATGCATGCCATATGAAATCTTGGGGGGCTGTCCCACCGAAGGGACAGGAAACTGCCCTCGGACCTACGTAGGCTTGGTCCACACTATGGGTTTTGACAGAACTGGTTTTGGGCAGCTCTGGTGAGGGCACACTGACAGCCCTGAACAAGTTCACTTAGTGTTAGTTTTACATTCACAACAGTCCTCCCCAGGACACCAGAGAGAAACCAGAAACCCTCCTACTTGGAAATTAAAGCCTATGCAAAGAGTCTATGTATAGCCCATGGACATAGACATAGTGTGGTGAAGGCTGGGATAGGGCAGGGGCTGGGTGGAGGGAGGGAAGTGGGGAAATGGGGGACATCTGTAATACTGTCAATAATAAGTAAGTAAGTAAGTAAGTAAGTAAGTAAGTAAGCAAACTGTGCAAAGAGTAGTGATGCCTGACACTCTTCTCCATGGAGGAGAACTTGGAGTCAAGTCTCAAGCTCGAAGTATGTGTTCATATTTATACATGAACTTGAAGTGCTGATGTGGATATAGAGTGGGTACTAGGGTCTAGAAGAGTGATTTTCAACCTTTTCCAACTCATGGCACACATACACTAATTCCTAAAATGCTGCAGCACACCAAAAAATATATTACATTTTTTGCTGATCTGACAAAAATATAGGGGTAATTCTGATTCCTTCGCACTGGGCAGCTATTGTGTTAGCTGTTGCCTTTTTTTTTTTTTCAGTCTATGGGAAAAGAGGTCCATGCCCCTGACTAAATAGTCAGGTGTTTTAAAAATTCTTATGGCACATGGTTGAAAATCGCTGCTCTAGAAGAGTTTACCCTTTATAGTTATTCCTCTCAAAAATAATCTCCCTAAGGAAACAGATGGCAGTTTCTCTATCTCCATCAGAGAAGTTGGAGAGTAGTCAATTACTCAGATTATGCTGACGATAAACAGTGTCATTCTGTTCAGTTCCTCAAAGAATCTTCTATTTAAGTCATAGCTAATCACTGTTTAGCAAATTAAACTCCTTGAGTACTTCAGAAAGGTCTATTTTGCTGTCAGAGTGAAGGCTTTAGGGAGATCCCATGGCGATGTGTTTGTTTTTTCATTACATAGAATGTTATGTATTTGGTTTGAATCTGTGACAAGTAATTTTTTTTTTCATTCCTGGCTGAGTTGTTCAGTTGGTTGAGCATCATCCCATATACCAAGAAGGTTCCAGTTTTGACCCCCAGTTGACTGATCAATGTTTCTTTCTCACATTGATATTTCTCTTTTTTTCTTTCTCTCTAAAATCAATAAACATATCCTCATGTGAGGATTTTTTTTAAGAATTTTTTTAGATCCCTTAAAACTAACAATATAGATCATGTTTGGAACTTTGAGACTTCAAGTAGACATTCCTTTAGCACTTGGAGTTTCCTGGGGGGGTAAAAAACACAGTATCTTGTCAGTATCTCTAGCTGTGGGCAGACGCTCATAGATGGGTGTCAAGAGGTGAAGTTAGTAGTGGGACAGTGGAATGCTTATGGAAAAGTGTGACCCCCGGGAGGGGTACCTGGGGTTGAGCAGTACTCTGCAAGAAAGCTTTTACCTGGCCTGCGTGCTCCAAGCTCCACCATCCTTTAACCACACAGCCTCTCTGCAACTCAAAGGAAGTCTTGCAATTCAGGATCTTAAAGAGTTCAATAATAAGGACTCCTTGTGAAGAACTAAATCCACATGATGGAATAAAAATTCATTTATTGCCCTAACCAGTTTGGCTCAGTGGATAGAATCTCAGCCTGCAGACTGTAGGGTCCCAGATTCATTCCAGTCAAGGGCATATACCTTGGTTGCAGGCACATCCCCAGTAGGAGGAGTCCAGGAGGCAGCTGATCGATGTTTCTAGCTCCCTATCCCTCTCCCTTCCTCTCTGTAAAAAAAAAAAAATCAATAAAATATATTTTTAAAAATTCATGTATTAGCAATCACTACATATATAAACACACTATACACAAATAGAGGCACGCCTGCAGTAAGATTAGACCTACCAACAGCACTGCCCGTAAGCCCTGGCAAGAAGGGCCACCTGCTTGAGAGGGTCCCTCTCTGGCCATCCTCTAGTCACATTCCCAGTCACCTCCCTACCTTTCAAAGCAAGACGCTCAAGGAACTGAGGGGTCTGGTGTCCCCCTGGAATCTAAGCTCCTCCCCTTCTAGGTGATGATCATTGTATCCAGGACCCAGGAATTCCCTGCTCAAGTGATCCCAAACCTACATCCCTGACTTACACAGGCTTCTACCCCGTGTCCTCTGCCACCAGGGTGCATGCTCAGAGGCCCACAGAGTGACTTGGGGAGGAAGAGCTGTTGGCATGGCTGTAAACAGAATTTGAGTGTACAATAATAGGGGGCAACCACGTATACACAAAGCCCCTGCAAGCTGAGGACTAGGGAGCCAGCTCTACCTGCCTGGCTGAGTCCTAAATTTGAACCTAATCTTCCAGGGAGTTATATGTGTTAGGATGGTAAGAGAGAATATATTTATCTAGCAGCTTACCAACCTAATTGACAACTTCTAAAGATTTTGACATATGGAATATGGGCCTTCCATCTGGACTTACATCCTGGGGCCCATCCATGCTAGAGAGTGGGAGTGGCTAGGCAGATCTCCAGTTCCGGTGGCGATCCTCTTTTTATAGCATCACCTGGGCCTGCATGACCTGCAGCCTGCGCCCTGATTCCCCTCTCAGGCCCTCAGTTATACTGGACACAGAGGATTCTCAAGGTGTGCATCTGTATTTTCTCTAAGTCCACCTGTGAAAGAAGGACCTTTATCAGCTATGTTTCTATTACTCTGATTAGTTCTCAAACCTGTGAAAGTTCTAGGAATTGAGGCTGGAATATTAGCAAATAAATATTATCTATGTTTTGTGTGCATCTCATCTTCTCTTTTGCATTCATGGGTTTTGTGCTGTGTCTAGTTACCCAACATTTCCACTATAGAACAGCATTCTCACTCAAGCCTGCATTCCCATAAATTGTCCTGTTCTCTTCACTCACAACTTTGTTACCAAGTCCCATTTCCTCACTGAAGATGATTTCACCCAAGTGAAAGAAAAAGTCTGCAGACACTAATTCATACTGTGGTATGAATGATAGATAGATTTCTTCTAATCATTTTAAATACAAGTGACTATTTCAAAAAATTCTAGTTGAACAAAGTGAGTAGTTTCAGCCGCCAGCTATTGTGGACATACATTAGGAACAGGAGAGTAAGAATTTTTACTCTTTTATTGGCAGAAATTTTTATCAGCAAAAAATGTATTGACATTAATAAAATATATTTTTATAATTTATCTATTTATAATAAAGACCAATATAGCCCAATACCCCAAATAATAAATATCCCAATAAAAGGAACTAAGCTAATTAAACTTAATTTATTATTTATTAAATCAATGACATTGGCTGACAAGGCAGAGGACAAACTTACATTCTCAATAGTGAACATTGCCCAAAGGATTCTATTGATGAGCTATTTCCTCTGACTCCCAGTTTAATTCTCACAGAGTGTAACTTCAGAGTCCAGTAATTAAGTTTGAATCATGACTGTCTCTGCTCTTCAAGCCTGCATGAAGGTGATTGTAACCCAAGAGTTACTTTTCAATTTAGAGAAGGCTTGTTGGCAAATATGTGTTATGAAGGGGAAGAAAAGTCCTGCGGATGGGTTTATAATGTATCTAATACCCTGTGAGAGATAAAAATGGAACAAGAAAGGAAATTGATTTTATTCTCTTACATGCAAACAGGAGAGCACTCCAGATCCCCAAATCAGAGCATGTTGGCAGCGTGGTTTTGGACTTGTCTAGAGAGGAGTAGACAAGTTATAAGCAACTGATTTTCCAACTGGGATGCTTCTGTCATCGGAGAAGTCTCAGGCAATCAGGAACAAGGAATGTGTGCCTCTGTGTCTAGCTAGTTGTGAGGGGACAGTTGAGCTAGTCCTTTATGAGACAAAGAACGGAAACTTGGAGTGTCTGTCTGTCTCTGTCATAGGTACACAAGGGAGTCATCCGTGTGCCTTATCAGGTCATTTGGGGAAGGGTGGCTCTTGGTAGTAAGCCATTCATTCCCAGAACACAGAAGGGGAGGGCTGTTTTTCAACTGTTGCTGTTTTCCAGAAGTACAGGGTTCAGGGGAAGTTCACATTGTTCACCCATTTGTGGAAGCGAACATTTTCCTGACGCACTGCTGTCTGTCTCCTACTGTCCTTCCCTCACCTGCCTCACTCTTGTCTTGTAGGCAAAGTCTCTACAGGGTCTTTGCACTTGCTGGTCCCTCCGCCCGGAGTCCTGTACCCCAGAGATTTCACCCTCCTTCAGATATTTACTCGAGTGCCCCCTTTCCGGGTAAATCTCCTCACCTACATTTCCCATCTCCCCTCCTTGCTTTATTTTTCTTCTTAGCACATACCACCACGGAACACACTGTATATTCTAGTTACTTTTCTGCTTCATTCCATGTCTTCCTGCTAGAACAAACTCTCTGTGAAAATAGGGATTTTTCACATAGTAGGCATGCACTGGTTTTAGATAAACATCTTAAAATACTTAGCTCATGCTTTGCCTCACATATAATGGAAGTTATTTATCACAATATATATCTTTCTCTGAGAATTTCTGCAAAAAACCTAAATAGCATGACTCAGGAAGAATAGTATTCTTGGTTCTCTTTTGAATGTTCATTGTCAAAATATGTATTTTTATTTATGATTTTTTAAAAAATTTTAATATTTTTAACGTTTTATTTTGTATCATTATGACAAAAGACCCTAACACCAGTATATAGCTACATATATTCCAAATATTAACTTTCAGAAGTTAGATCTTGTAATACACTCATGCAATTTTTCTTGACAGAAGGCAGCAAAGTTCAGTGTCCATCAAAGAATTTTATTCATCTCTCAGTGTCTCCTGACCTGTGGAACCACATTTTATTTATGTGCCACTCATAATCTGGGCACAAGGGTGTTAATCTCCTCTCTGCAGCAAGTGAAGTTTGCACAATTTAATCAGAAATTGCTTTGGGATGTTTGGTTTGTTTGTTTGTTTGTTTTGGTGGAGGATGTAAGCATAACAGTATTTTCCTGAACTTATTATTATGTAGAATGTTTGGGTTCCCAGAGAAGGAGGAAGAAAAAATTTTTAAATGATAACAAAGGGGAAATTAAATTCTCAGGTGACATTTCTTTACTTTTCATTTTTGTTTTTTAATCCTTACTTGAGAGGAAGGGAGAAGGAGAAGAGGGAAAAACAGCAATGTGAGAGAGAACAGCTGGTTTGGCTTAATCTTTGAAAATCTAGAGGAAGCTAGGCACTTCTAGACATCACCGGAAGACATTATCATAGAAAAATGACTGGAACTGATCAGCTGGTGACCTAAGCACACCAGACAAAGCACTGAGCGTGACCTTACTTGTTCTGGGTCCCTTGGCAACTGGAGTTATTTCTACCAACACACACACTCCCCATAAAATTTCCTTTGGGCTCAAATTTCACAAGTGGTATTCAAATTGCTGTTCTATTTGTATATTCCACTGATGCCCTCAATGTAAGATGGTTTTGATTTAAGTAGTGCACTCCTTTGTATTCCTGCTACACCTTCAACTATAAAAGTGACCAAGAGGAGCAAAGTAGAAGTGAAAAATACTCAGTTATATTTCTGTGACTTTCTTGCATTAAATTTGTCATATCCCTGAGCCCTACCTCAAACCTACTGATCAGAATTTCTGGAAGTGGGATTTAGAAATCTGCATTTTAATTAAGCAGCCTCGATAATTCAAGTGAGCCTTAAAGCCTCAGACCGTCACAGCTTGTGCCTGTGTCACAGCAACTGTCTCTCAACTGCTTTCCTGCCCTTGTGTTTTCCTTTCATCGTTTGGGCATACTCTCCCTCAAGGTCCTGGATGTTTTATGGCATCCCTTCTATGAGAACGTGGCATGGCTCCTTTGGATCCTCTCATTGTGTTTAGACCTATCCACGTGATGGCGAAAGGCCTTCTCTCTGCCCTCCCAAAGCTCTCTCACTGGCCTTTCCCCAGCTGCTCCCCCAGCCAATTGTCCAGTTGGGTCAACCTCACTGCCTTCAGGCTGTGCTTACAGAATCCTGTAGGCGCTGGAGAGGGCCACAGGGGCTGCTGCTGGGGAGACAGGGTGGCCGATGGGCCTGAGGGCTTTCCATCTCCATTCCAATCAGACCCTCCACTAGTGCTTTCTCATAAAATTCATTTGAAGATAAGACTCTGAAGCAGTGGTTCTCAACTTGTGGGTCTCGACCCCTTTGGGGGTCGAATGACCCTTTCATAGGGGTCGCCTAAGACCATTGGAAAATGCACATATTTCCATCACGATGCATCACAGTAGCAACATTTCATGGTTGAGGGTCACCACCACATGAGGAACTGTATGCAAGGGTCGCGGCCTTAGGAAGGTTGAGAACCACTGCTCTGGAGCATAGAACAAATGTCTTAAAAACACTGTCCTAGGTTAGATCTACTCTATGTCTTCCCTCTCTGCAAACATTTTATTTCCTTTGCACGAAACCCCTTCACCTCTTGCCCTGCTTCAAGGCTTTCTTGTCAATAATCACTGGTCCATCCATCCAACTTCAAAACCTTCCTCAAGATGCAGCTGTTCCTACTTAACCTGCCAACCGCAGAGATGCAAGTGGGGTCAGTTTTCTTCCAACATGTCACATTATACCCATCTCAGTCTTTCATTAATGTCTTTCATTCAACAGATATGCATTAAGCCCCCCTATAGAGCAGGATCTGCCTGCCCTCAGCCCTGGAAATACAGGATGACACAAAACGGCAAAGTGCCTGCCTGCCCCTTCCTATGTGCATGTCTTCCCCAAAAAGATGGTAAGTTCCACAATAGGAACTGTCTCACTAGTTTTGCATCCTCCCACAGAATGAGAATTTACTAATTTTTAATTATAAAATCACTAAATCCATTATAGCAAACATGACACAAAATCCATAAGAAAGTTATTTCATGTCTTCATGTCAAAGCCTGAAGTAAAGGGTTCTTCTTTTCCTGGTTGTTTAAACATTTATCATGAATAATAGTTTCTTTATCTGTTTCCAACCTATGTTTCAGGTTCTGTTTAGAATAAAAATAAAATTTAAGGGGAAAAATAAACGACAGTTATTTACAGTTCTTTAATTCTCAATTCAACATACCATTCCATTTTTCTTACAATTTCTTCATAAATAGCTCTCTGATTCTTATGAAAAGCACTGGTTTCAACTCCCAAATTTACCTAACCAATGGGCTCTACTTGCAAAAACTGAGAGGAACTTTAAAAAGGGAAATATTACTCCACCAGTTCCCTTTGTCCTTTCTGGAGTTCAGAATACAGTGATATCTCGAGATACGAGTTTAATTCGTTCCGTAACCTTGAGGTGTGGGAAACTATGAGACACTCGAGTTGTGGTAAGCTGGTGGGTCGTGTGCAGCCGGCCGATCGTGTGATTACTCCTATCTCAAATGTTGCTCATATTTCAAAGCAAAAATCACTCGCTCAATGGTTCATATCTCAAAAATCTCGTATGTTAGGGGACTCGTATCTCGAGGTACCACTGTACTTTTTGTTTTTCTTGCCACATTATCAACATAGTGAGTGTGTAAATGCAGATGTACAGGACAGATGCTGATTCCATTGGAGTGATGTGGGCTCTATCTATAGTCACAATCAAGAATATGCAAACAAAATGATGGATATCTCTATACTCCTAATGTTTTTTCTCATTGGTCTCTGGACACATTTCTATTCCAGCTGAAACAGTCACTGTACACTCTGGTCAAACATTAATAGCCAGAGTGCCTGAGTTATCACATAACTCCGATATGACTTCTGATGGTCAGCAATGCTAAGCTAATTTATTCCAACCAATCCTCGTACTGAAAATTACTAAAAATACTGAATGAAACATGTTTTTGTCTTTATTAAAAACATTAACATACCAAACATAGTAAAACATTACCAGGCCAAAACCTAGAATGAATGCGAACACGGAAAAGTAGGCCAAACACTGGAAGCTGCTTTTGTTCCAAGGCCATTTGCCTACTTGGTCTATGAAACTGAACTGTGGCTTCCATGGATTCCCGGGGTGAGAGGATGGAAAGCAGACCCCAAGGCCCCCCAAATGTGGGGAATATAATAGGAGAGCCCCATATTAAGATGGAACCCAAAGGTAGCCACTCCCCTCACCCCACTTTGAGAACCACAGAAAGACTTTCTTTGCCCAGGACAGAGCAGAGCAGCAGAAGGAGAAAAAGGAAACCCAGCCCTGAGAAGCTGTAACCATAGGAACATTGAAGCCCAAATACACAGCCCCACATTTGTATACTGCCAAAAATCTAGTTTAGGGTGGTACCAGGCTGATAAGATGCCTAAGTCCCCCAGAGAAAAAAAGGCAAACCTTCTCCAGAGGGAGGTAACTTCGTCTTATTAGGCCTTTGAGAAGTCTCAATATACCTTCTCAAGTGGTATAAACAGCACGGAGTCAAAGGCCATCACCCGCAAAGCAACAAGGCACCGCAAGCAAGAAGCAGCAGGAAGGCCAAGACCGGTTTGGCTCAGTGGATAGAGCATCAGCCTGCAGACTGAAAGGTTTCAGGTTCGATTCCCATCAAGGGCATCTGTCTTGGTCATGGGCACATCCCCAGTAGAGGGCGTGCAGTAGGCGGCTAATCAATGTCTCTGTCATTGATGTTTCTAACTATCTCTCTCTCTTTCTCTCTGTAAAAAAATCAATAAAATATATTATTTAAAAAAAACGAAGAAGAAGAAGCAGGAAGGATAGCAGAATCAGACGCTTAGAAACTTCAGACATTAGACTTCTCACACTCAGATTCTTGAAAGAAAATGCTTATTCATTTAAAGAAATTTTTAAAACTTGAAAAAAAAATACCTGAAAGGAGTGATCTTAAAGATGTCAGAGCAATTTTGTAAGTCAAGTAGAATTTCTGGAATTTTAAAAGACAATAATCAATATGAAAAGAGAGAGAGCAAGTAGTTGACATCTGCCAACTTTATATTTGGAAAGAAATTCAGAGAGGATTTTTCTGCCAGCAGTCTGCGGTGTAGCCCAAGTAAATAAAGTTATAAGAAAGGATAATAGGATCCCAGTCCATATGTAACTGAGCTGCCATTTTCTGCACTCTGGCTATTAATGTTTGACCAGAGTGTACAGTGACTGTTTCAGCTAGAATGGAAATGTGCCCAGAGACCAAGTGGAAAAAACATTAGGAGTACAGAGATATCCATAATTTTGTTTGCATATTCTTGATTGTGACTATAGATAGAGCCCACATCGCTCCAATGGAATCAGCATCTATCCAGAACATTTGCATTTAAAGCAAACAACAACAAAAATCCTCCAATCTTTAGAGATTTAGGAAAAATTCACCTAGAGCTCAAGTTTACAAAACAAAGCTATAGAACTTTCCCGTTTTTAAATATTTCCGTAAATAAGTTTTAGAAATGGTTTCCAAAATGTGAACACATCCATTAAATCATTTACAGAACGTGAGAGCTCAGGGTATGTGTGTCATGAAGATCAATGCTATGGTTTCCACAGCAACTACAGCTATGACTGGCTAGAATTCTCATACTGTGCTTCATTCAGACAGTGCTTGTAAATTCAGGCCCATGTGAGTACAATAGGTGAATATGGGCACACACACACACACACACACACACTCCTGTATGTGGATAGGGTACTGTCTGTAAAAACTGAGTTTTTCTTGTTATCATGAAATGATATACAGGGGTCCCCCCAAAATGTATACACACTTTAACAGCTGATAGCTCAGTTTTTAAAATGAAATGTATTTTAATAAACACCATCTTTATCATTATTCAAAGTGTGTATATACATTTCTGGGGGACACCCTATATATAACCTTTAAGATTAAAATCAACAGAACTTTTTTCAGGGCTTTCCACTTCCATTGATTGTACTAAAATATTTTTGTAATGAAAAGTATGACCAACTACTTAGTTAAAAAATCAAATGACCCCATGTGGAATAACCAGGATTCCGTAAGTTTGTGGTTGAGCAACAGTCTTCTCATTGATTCAAGTGAGAAATGTCTTCTCTCAAGCACAATTCTAATTCCAGAAACTAGGCTGATAGAATAAGAGACTACTTCAGCTAGATTTGCCTTGAAACCAAGTGTCTGAAGTTCACATAGCAATACCTCCATTCCTTCCAACTGAGCTTCTCAATTGCTTTGCAGTTCTTGATAGATTAGTTGATTGGGCTTTGTGTATATATTATACCAGGCTCAATGTATCTATCACACCAGGTCCCATAGTTGACTGGTTGCCGTATAGTGCAATTAACAGGCCATCAAGTGATTTGGAAGACTTGTCCTCCCCACCCATGCAAGACAAGCTCTATCAGGACTACTCTAAAGCTTAGTGAAGTTTGGCTTCCCTGTTTTCCACTGCAAGATTTCCTTCTAAATAAAACCACTGTTTATACGTATGGTATTCTTTTATCAATACATCCCACAAATATTTATAGAGTGCCTGCCCTATGCGAAGGGCCATGCTGGGCACTGGAGTCCTAGGCTGGCCTGTAACTAAACACCTTGAATGAGGCCTATCAAGAACCCATAGCATAGTTAACAGTGTTGGAGAAAGACTTCCACTCAGAGCCCACTTGCAGCTACCAAACCCTTAACGGTTTGGCTCAGTGGATAGAGCGTCGGCTTGCAGACTGAAAGGTCCCATGTTGGATTCCAGCTGGGGACATGTACCTTGCTTGCAGGCACATCTCCACTGTGGGGCATGCAGGAGGCGGCTGATCAATATCTCTCTCATCGATGTTTCTGACTTTCTATCTCTTTCCCTTCCTCTCTGTAAAAAATCAATAAAATATATTTAAATAATAATTTAAAAAAAAAAAAACACTTAAAATGTCTTTAAAATGGCCACTGCCATGTCATCTCAGGCTTTCATCTTGCTTTCCAAGGTCCTGACCCCTACTGAGCCTTCCTCCAGTGTCCTCCTTCCTTCCTTGTCTTCCTGTCCATTCCAGTTGCCAAATAAATAGCCACATAGTCCCCACTCTCACCTCACACTTGCCTTCTAGCCTCTTATTCCTAGAACCACCCAGCTGCTCCACACTTAGTTTCATTTTTTCCTGCCTTCATCCCTCTTCTCACTTGAAGGTTTGAGGTGTTTGAGACCCAAGGCACCATGTGGCTTTGTCTCTGAAGAGTTCAGAGCTGGATGGGGTTTCAGAAATTAGTTTGAGGCTCCTATTTGAGCCTCCTTGGCTGCATTCTGGTTAAATAAGCTTCATAGTTGGTTATGAGGATGTAGCCACTATTCATCTCATTGCTTCAATCGGTAAATGTCTCCCTGTTCCATGCAACACATTACTTTCTTCATCTTTCCCCCAAACCAACCTGAGCTCTCAGTGAAGAGACCACCATCCAGACATTTACCTGGATGGTCCAAATCCTCCCTGCTCCATAATCCTCCCATGTCTTCTCCATCACCAAGCCCTGTGGGTTCATCTTTACTGCCACTGCCTCACTCAGGTTCTTACTACTGTAGGCCTGAATGATTGCCATACCCCCCACACCCCACTGATTAGTCAAATCTACCACCACCCATCGCCACAAAGTACATTTCTGCCTCCACTTCCACCCATCAAATTCATCTCTCTGAATGCAAACATGGTATTTTTTTTTTCCAAAAAGCATGTCACTTCCTGGCCTGAGTCCCTACATCTTTCAGAATACCATTCAAACTCCTGGGTTTATGACACATGGTTTATGACCAGGTCCTGCCTGTAGTTTCCTTTTCCAGTACCTGCCATCCACCCATGCACTCTTTATTCCACCCATAGAACAGCGTGTGGCTTGTGTTATTTCTCCTGCTGGTTTACACCTCCATTATTTCACATGAGCTAACATTCCTCTCCTGGAATGCCTCCTTTCCATTGTAAGAAAGGAAAATAGAACTTTTCCCATCCTTCTAACTTCTCTGGATGGGGCCTATGTAACAAAAGATAGATTAACAAAAACAAACAAACATGCTTATTAATATGTATACCTCATGCATACTTGGGAAATGTCAAGGGGAAAATGAATAACTCGAATTTAGGCCAAATACCATTTTAAGAAAATAAAATAAAAATAAATGTGTGGAGGAAGCCAGTATGGGAGATGACAATGGAAAGTAGGACTTGTTATGCAGATTTAAGTTCTCTTAAGAGTTTTGCTGATTTAAAGTTATCCTTCTCATCCTGAGAAAGAGAGTGGGGGAGGGGGATACTCTTACAAATGGAGATTTCATTTATAAATATAAATTTCTTATGAAAGGGTAACCCTTCTCTGTTTTCAAAGCTTCCCCTGTGTCTCAAAATAATCAGTTCATCAGTTCTTATGCCAAAAAGTCACACTATAGGATGGCACATTTTGCTACCCTTAACCATGAAGAGTCAGATTAACTGAATGAATGACTGACTGAACAAATGAATGAACAGTATGAAATACAACCAAGTCTAATTTGAAAAATGACTAAATATAAAATATTAAAATTGTTATGGCACTGATACACATCAGCCAAGTTTTTAGGAAAGCAGTACTGGGATAGCTTATCTTAAAAGTTGGGTGGAATAATAGCTACTTTGAAGATAAATGAAATACATTTCATTTGTACAAATTAAGGCACAGTTACAGTCCAAAAATTACCAAAGCAGATTGCAAATGCTGTTTTATTATCATCATTTGTATAGTGTCTGTGACGGTGCAATTAAAATTTGATAATCATATTTGTGTTTGTGCAATAATTAGCAAGAAACAAAGAGATTCAAGGGATAGTTAAAGAGAAATGAAAAATGAGCAACCTTTAATGTGCACATTTGGCACCGTGGGAGCTGCTTTCATCAGTGGCCTGTCATGGTGGCTTGCTTTCCGTTCTCCACTTGTTCCCCTCACAGAGCTGAAATGTGGGGATACAACAAAACCCCTCCGTGTATTATCATGGAAATGTGGCAATTATTCTCAAAGGGGACTCTTTGAAGCTTTTTGTTCTTTTATTGAACATAGCATTTAAATATAGGAATAGATTTTGGCTCAACTAGTCAAAGAATGTGTCCCCTTACGCTTTAAGCACCTCTCTTTTATTTTTTCTCTTGATTCTTTTATTTTATTAGAAAACTTAGGAGATACAACTCAGATCTTGCCCCTTCCCGCCCAGTTTTTGCATCATAATCCCAGTTATTAATTCAAGGCCTAAAAGATACATCTCATGTCACTCATTATCAGGTGAGTGCATCATGGGGGAAAAACATCCTGGCCCAAATCAGACATAGGTTCACATTGCAGTGTACCTGCTTGGCAGGTGGAGGAGTTTACAAAAGATCAGTCAACCCATTTGGGCCTCAGTCGTCTCATCTATAAAGTGAGAAATTGAATTTGGTAACTCCTAAATCTCCTTCCAGGTCTGTAATTTCATTATTCTACCATCAGGAACATTTTATTACTTTAAACTATGTAAGCTTTATTCAATTTCACTTTGCCTCATTTTTTTTTTATTATATCTACTAGAGGACCGGTGCACGAAATTTGTGCACAGGGGTGGGTGTCCCTTAGCCCAGCCTGCACCCTCTCCAATATGGGATCCCTCGAGGGATGTCCAACTGCCTATTTAGTCCTGATTCTGGTAGGATTGGCCTAAACAGGCAATCACACATCCCTCTCACAATCCAGGACTGTTGGCTCCCAACTGCTCACCTGCCTGCCTTCCTGATTGCCCCTAACTGCTTCTGCCTGCCAGCATGATCACTCCCTAACTACTCTCCCTGCCAGCCTGATTGATGCCTAACTGCTCCTTTGTCAGCAAGTTTGCCCCTAACTGCCTCCCCTGCAGGCCTGGTCACCCCTAACTGCCCTTACAGGCCTGATCCCTCCTAACTGCCCTCACCTGCAGGCCTGGGTCCCCCCCCCCAACTGCTCTCCCCTGCAGGCCCAGAACCCCAAAACTGTCCTTCTCTGCAGACCTGATTGCCCCGAACTTCCCTCCTCTGCCAGCCTGGTCGACCCCAACTGCCCTCCCTTACAGACTTCATCATCCCCAAATGCCCTCCCTTGCAAACCTGGTCCCTCCCAACTGCCTTCTCCTGCTGGCCATCTTGTGGTGGACATCTGGTGTCCACATGGGGGCAGCCATCTTTTGTGTTAGAATGATGGTCAATTTGCATATTACTCTTTTACTAGATAGGATAGAGACCTGGTGCCCAGGTGGAGGCTGGCTGGTTTGCCCTGAAGGGTGTCCTGGATCAGGGTGGGATTTCCCTTGTGGCATGGGGTGACCTAGACAAGGAGCCTGTAGTGGTTTGCAGGTCGACCACACTGCCTGGCAACCCAAGCAGAGGCCCTGGTATCTGGGATTTATTTATCTTATATAATTAAAACTTTGTAGCCTTAAGTGGATGGAGCCAAGCCTCCTGCTTGCTCCATGGGCACAGCCATTTTTGTTGGGATTTATTTATCTTCTATAATTGAAACTTTGTAGCCTTGAGAGGAGGCCAGGGCAGGCCAGGGCTGCCAAAGGTTGGGTTCCTCCATCGCTGGGGCAATTCAAGCCTCCTGTTTTCTCCAGCTCCATGGATGCCGCCATTTTTGTTGGGATTCATTTATCTTCTATAATTGAAACTTTGTAACCTTAAGTGGAGGGCTGGGCCTGCAAGGGTATGCAGAAAGCTTGGCTTCCTCCATTGCCAAGGAAACCCAAGCCTTCTGCTCACTCCATGGCTGCAGCTATGTTAGTTAATTTGCATACTCTCTTCTGATTGACTGGTGGGCATGGCTTGTGGGTGTAGCAGTGTGATGGTTAATTTGCATATTACTCTTATAAGGTAGGATTCACTATTAAATATCAGTTTTTGACATAATATGTCTCCATTCCAGTGGAAACTAAAGGTCTAGAGATTTAGCATTATTATGGGCATATGATAACACCAAAATAATGCCTCCCTTCTTTGGGCTTTTGCCATGGGTGAGGCTTTGGTATAGGCATTTTCTCTGTTTCATTTAATCGTCACAATAACCATATCTAGTAAAGATGAATGTCTCCATTTTATAGAATATGAAATTTACACTTGTATATGATGATAATCTTACAGCTAGAAAACACTATATAGCTTGATTTCATCCTCAGGTCTACCTGTCTCCAGAACCTATGCTCTTACCACTGTGTTATAAATTGATTTCTGGATGGGTCCCACTCTGAGGGCTGTAGTGAATCCAATAAAAGTAGGTAGCTTTCTAGGAGGAGAGTTGAATGGAACTAACAGGGATATTTAGTCACAAAAAAATGTAGACTTGAGAGTTGAGCAAGGAAGGAAAAAACAAAATTGCACTGGAGGGCTGCTCAAATTGTGGTTATCAGGCTGCATTCAGTATCATGTTCAAGGGGAGAGGCAAAGATGGACATGGGAAAATGTACAGTGACTTGCTTCCCTATAGGATCTTAGAATTTTCTCTAGGTCTTCATCATGAAGGCCAGGTACCAAAGGATTATATAGAAATTCTCCTTCAAAAAGTACTTCATGGTGGCACAAAAAAATGGAGTGGAAATAGCTGTAAGATGGTGGAAATGGATCCCAGGAAACGGGTTCAGGTGTTTTGTGCTGACACTTCTCTCAGTGGCTCATGAGAAGCACATGCCAGAGATGTCACAAATTGGTCAAAGAAGGAACAAAAGATGGAAAAGATGTACTAGGCATAGATCTCATAGGCCTGATCCTTACAACTAGGAGACACAACACATGTCTGGATGCCAATGTTCTGTAATACCAGGCTACCTGGCTTCACGTGGTGAAACTTCACAGGTCACCATGCCCGCTGTTTAGAAGGTTTTCAATCTTAACCAAAAGTGAAACCTCAGAAGTGGATTGCTTTCATCAGAAGACACACTGACTCTTATAAAGTCTTCTTGCTTTAAAACATGCATCTGAACCTAATAAAAACTATTTTAATTACCAGTTTTCAGCAAATAGAAGGGATAGAGAAATAAGTTAAATAATATCACAAAAAAATGATGTCAGCCAAATTCTACATATAGAATATTTTATAAGGCAAGTGATCCAATTTCTTCAATCACAAATGACCCAATTTCTCCAATAAATTAACAGCATGGAATAAGGACAGATACATTATAGAATAAAAAATACTTAACATAATTTTTAAAGTAATTGATATAATAATACAACTAGACATTTCAAGTAAATAATTGAACAAGAGTTCAGGTGTGTGTATGTGGGTATCCATTGCTCTGTGGTTTGTAAAGGTGGGAATGCTATGCATTGAAAAACATGTTGTACTTAGACAGAAAAGTAAATTAAAAGAAAAGAAGAGAAAAGAAAGTTACAGGCTGTACATATGATACGATATGGTATGGTAATCAAAAAACCTAGGGTTTAACATATAGCTACTTTCTACTGTTGGATCTTGAGCTAATTAGCCTCTCTGAGACTTGGTATCCTTCTGTAATAAGGATGCCTGTAGTTTCTGCCTCATTAAGATGCTATGAGAATTAATATAGTAATATTAAGCACTAGACCTGGAAGAATCAACATTTGACATATCCTTCTAAAATATATACCAGACTCTCTCTGGTGGTCATGGCTATCTGGAAAGGAAACTATGGATCTTTATGTTTTTATTTTAGATAGATTTTTATTGTTATATTCTGTATTCCTGAATCATTGGTCCAGCATCTAGTTTCAGAGGCACTAGAGGAGCTTGGGATAAAGGAGAAATTCCCCCCAGTTCTTTATTTCAATACATGTTCCAAAGGTCCAAAGGCAAAAGGAAAGGTTTTCTCAGTTGTTACCGTGTGAGTAAATTCTGACTAAACCAAAATAATTTTACATTCAGTTCCAAAAAATTAATAAGTCAAGTAACAATGAGATTTCACTTAATAGCTGTTACTTTCATTTTCTTATATAAATTTCTAGAGGCCCGGTGCCTCTTTCATGCACTGGAGGGGATGTCCCTCAGCCTGGCCTGCCCCTTCTCATAGTCCAGGAGCCCTCAAGAGCGGGAGGCGACCCGGCGATTGGGGGAAGGTGATGCCCTCATCACACCTCTGCTGCTGCTGCTGCTGCTGCCACTGCTGGAAGCACAAGCCTCAGCTGGCCCTGGTTACCTGAGCCTCCAGTGGCCCTGGGCGGCTGGGAGGCTGAGGAGACTGAGGGACTCCAGAGGCAGGCATGCAGGGCAGGGCTGAAGGGACTGGGTGCCACCATCTTGTGGCTGTGGGTGCCACCATCTTTGAGGGCGTGACAGTCGATGAGCACATTCCCTCCTTATTGGCTGTGAGCTCTGTTATCTTTGTGAGGGTGTGATAGTCAATTAGCATATTCCCTCTTTATTAGATAGGATTTAAGACCCTCTGTGCACCTTTTTTTTTCCATGGAAGTACATACAGCGAAACCTAATCTCACAAAATACCAAGAAAGAAGTAAGCTTCAGAGTCTACAGTTGGTTGAAAGGACTGCTCTGGCTGGAATGGACACAGCTACAATGGTTGTGAATGTTTAACTTTTCAAAGTATCCAGATTTAATAGGTTTAAACAAACAAACAAAGAACCCTTCTCTGGCCCTCATGTATTCAGTGCTCAGTTCAGTTTAATAACTTCTTTTTGTTCTTCTGCAATGTGCCAGGCACAGTTGCAGGCTTTGAGGAAACCAGAGTTGGTAAGACATAGTCCATGGTGAAGGGGATTCTTCGTTTCTTTATTAAGCAAGCAAAGCAATGAAGCCATATAGGTTTATAGAAGAAGTTGAAAACAGGTAACCTGCGGGCATTTGGCCCACCTGGAATTTTTATTTTTAATCCAGAGATTTCAGATAGAAATAGAAGTTTTGGGTTCTAGAAGAGTCAGGAAGTACAGTATTTCGGACCCACTTTCCTGTATGGCTACAGTCGACCAGAATTCAGAAGCCCTTAGCGGAGACATGCACTTCTCAGATGGCCTTAGTCTGCAGCCAGCCTGCCTCACACACTAGGGGTATCTGCTTGCTGCTGTAGGAACAGAAGCTTGTGACCCTTGTCCTGTACCAAATAATCACAAACGAGGTGGCTTTCTGAATACCAATGATCCTCTAGACAGTGCTTGCAAGCTGTGTCTTGAGATTTCTTTGCATCTAAAAGACAAGATTCTAAGTAAAATTATTTTAACAAATACAAAAAGCCATGCATGCAGCATCGTTAATAAGGTTGCAGGAGACCTTGGGGCAGCAAGGAATGACTGGAAGGTCCCTTTAATTAAAATGGAAAGGTACTAAATATATAAAACTGTCTACAGTGAGTTAGGCCAGATTATGCTATAAAAGAGAAATTCCTGAATTGCTGTTTGTTCGCTATGGCAACTTACACGTTGATAATGTTTTTGAGGTCTTTTCAGCAAATAACCTGTAAGTGTTGTACATGGGTAAAAGTAAAAAATAAA